>UCOK01010386.1:0-26450 GCA_900474325.1 Synergus umbraculus | reverse complement strand
GGGATATACAAGATATAAAGAGATTTTAAATTTTACCGTAAAATTTTAAGAATTTTTTTGGGAATTTGAAGAGATTTTAAAATTTTTTTCATGGAATTTCAAAAGGTTATTAGGAATTTTTAGAGATTTTCATAAATTTTAATATGGATTTCAGAAGATTTATGAGTTTGAAAATTTCTCTGGAATTTGTAAGAATTTCATGGGAGATAATCTCTAAAAATTTATATTTTTAGAGTTTCACTAATTTTAACATAGATTTCCAGAGATTAATAATTTTGAAGGTTTTTATGTTCATTTTTAACGATTTTTAAGTGATTTTTACGAAATTGAAGAGATTTTTAGGATATTAAAACAATTTTGTAGAATTGTATGAGATTGTAGGATATTTCGTGAAATTTTAAGGGACTTTAAAAGGTTTGTAAGAATTTGATGAAGTTGAATGAGATTTCTAATAATTTTAAGTGATTTCGAGAGATTTTTCTAATATTTAAAGGATTTGATGAGAATTTTAAAGGATTTCATGGAATTTGAATTGTTTCATTGAATTTAAAAGAATCTCAAGAAGTTTTTGAAAATTTTAAGAGATTTCGACGAAGTTTAACATAGATTTTAAGAGATTAAAAAAATAAAATATAATAAATTATATAATATTGAATAAGAACGTAAATGTGCGCGCGGAGCGCGCATTCCTTCTTTAAGATATAAAAATGACTCCTTAATATGTTGACAAATATTTGATATGCTAACAGTATTGCCATTAAGGCTGTTGGAGCAAGGGTTTCTCCTGGCTTCGAGAAACCCTCCCCGGCTAAAGGCAATCCGTGTATTTTTGTGGCCTAAAAATTATATACATATGGGGGATTTCATATCAAGTTAACACACTTTTGAAAACGATGTCGTCCGATCGGGCTAAAAATTGCACAAAGTTTAGTCCTATTGATTAGTAGTTACCACGTCAAATTTGAACGAGATCGGTCAAAAACTTGCCGAGTTGGAGGGGGTGGAATTTTGATATTTTAGTCAAAGAGCCCTTGTTTCGGATCCATGTAACTAATAACCTATGGCATTTAAAAAATTTTGTCCAAAACGTTTTCGAAAGGTTTTTCTTCAGTATTTAAAAAAAATATATATATAAATATTTTTTAATCCAAAATTTGACCAATTTTTTTAAAAATCAAAAATATTTTTGACTGTATCTCAAAAAGGGACGTTTTTTTTCTTTTTTTTTTTGTCTCAAAAGAAAGCTCAGGTCTTTTCCTTTAAGAGCTATGAGGTCCAAAAGTGAGCTGAGACTTGTTTATCTATCAAAATTGACGTCGACTATCTCGAAACACCCATGACGCTAGCTCTCGAACGTTGTTAGGTTGAGTCCATGTCAAGTGATCACAAAACTTGTCGTGCTTGAATGGGATTTGGGTGTAATTCGGTGTAATCAGTCCTTTAGTAGTCTAGAAAAACCATAATAAATATTTTTGAAAAATTCCAAAAACTGGCGATAATATGGGACTTTGAAATTTTTTCTCCTAAACTACGGACTTGCCCATGATGAAATTTACAGAACTTATAAAGCACATGTAGACCTTTATTTGTTAACAAAATATAAAAAATAAAAAATTGATTATTTTCAAAAAAGCGATTTTTGTTTTTTGAGTTTACACAAAGAAGTCAAAAAAAATTTTTTTCGTTTTGAATTTTTTGTTATATGAAATTACGTTTTCTTAAAAAAAAATTGAGACCTTAAAAAGCTAAATCGGTTAATTAGAACCAAAGATATGATATTTCCAGGCAAAAGGTCCAAAAAATTTCAAAGTCCCATATTATCGCCATTTTTTGGAATTTTTCAAAAATATTTATTATCGTTTTTCTAGACTACTAAAGGACTGATTACACCGAATTACACGCAAATCCCATTCAAGCACGACAAGTTTTGTGATCACTTGACATGGACTCAACCTAACAACGTTCGAGAGCTAGCGTCATGGGTGTTTCGAGATACTCGACGTCAATTTTGATAGATAAACAAGTCTCAGCTCACTTTTGGACCTCATAGCTCTTAAAGGAAAAGGCCTGAGCTTTCTTTTGAGACAAAAAAAAAAGAAAAAAAAAACGTCCCTTTTTGAGATACAGTCAAAAATATTTTTGATTTTCAAAAAAATTGGTCAAATTTTGGATTAAAAAATATTTATATATATATTTTTTTTAAATACTGAAGAAAAACCTGTCGAAAAAGTTCTGTACAAAATTTTCTAAATGCCATAGGTTATTAGTTACATGGATCCAAAACAAGGGGTCTTTGACTAAAATGTCAAAATTCCACCCCCTCCAACTCGGCAAGTTCTTGACCGACCTCGTTCAAATTTGGTGTGGTAACTACTAATCAATAGGACTAAAATTTGTGCAATTTTTAGCCCGATCGGACGACATCGGTTTCAGCAGTGTGTTTACTTGATATGAAATCCCCCATATATAATCGAAATGACTCGTTGTCCGTTGCTCCAACAACCTTAAGAGGTTAGTACCAAAGTTTTCACCTTTTTTTTTTAAGAATAAATCTGGCTGGTAAGGCTTCCGGAAGTTACCCATTTTAAAAACTGGCGTGCACGATTCAGAAAAAACTATTGGACCGATCGGACTGAAATTTGGATATGTTATTATACACAAATGTCGCTATCGCATGAACCAAAATAATTGAAATCCGAAAAAAAATAAATACAAAATGGTAGACTTGAAAATTGTTCACCTTTTTTTAACCTAAATTTTTTTCAAAAAGTGTTAAATATTAATTAATAATTATAATTTTGGTCCATGCCATAACGACATATGTGTAGCATAACATTCAAATTTCAGCCCGATCGGTCCAATATTTTTTTCTGAATCATGCACGCCAGGTCGAAAAACGTTGTTTCAAGAAAAACGCGTTTAGTTTTTAGTCTAAAATACAGGGTGATCCATTTTAGTCTATAAGTATCTTCTAAAATACTTTATTTACGGAAAAATTGTTTAGACAAAAGTTGACCAGGATCGAGATGGCCATTTAGCTGTACCATTAATTTTGACATTGAGTTCAATTTTCAAGGTCATTTGCTTCAAACACGCGACAAATGCACGTTCGGCGCGTTCAAGATGCTTCCGTTGTTTTGCGTTTTTCGATCTGATCTCGATATTTATGACTAAAATAACGATTAACCCAACAGTTTTACATATATTTATTATAAGAATTTGCACTTTTTAGAAAATCAATTTTTCAAGAATGTTCTTTGGTACTAACCCCTTAAATGTAAAAGTTTCTTTACATTTTATCCTATCTTAAAAAAGTGATGTATATTATGTGTATATCGAACGCATTATTGTCGAAAACCTGATTGATTTGGAAATTGCGTGAAATAAGTGAATGTACCGAATTTAAAAACTAAATTTGTATAATATAAAATTATAATATTATATTTTATAATATAAAATAAAAGGACTTTACTTAAAATAACGGCAAAACGATGGTCGTAAAATGGCGTATATCACTATGAACATCCGAACTTGAAATTCATTTTAGGACACTAAAAGAGTATACCAAAGGCCAATCCAATCGGTCCAATTCTTTCGAAAGTTATCGTGCCGATAAACTAAAAATCTACAGACAGACAAACAGACATATTCGTAAAAACATGTTTTTCGGTTTCATTTTAAGTTTAAGAAATTTTGGAAAACTCATTTAGATTTTTGAAATTAGAGATGGAATTCCAAGAATCTATAATTCAATAAATTTTCAATTACTTTGTATTTTTTTAAATCCTTAAAAACATTTCAAAATCCTCAGACATGCTAACATAGCATAAAAATCTGTTATATTTACAGATAAAAATCTGTTGATTTGGAGCGTTGAAAATTTGTAAATTTAATAGAGGAAATCTGTAAATTTTACAGACTCATTCTGTTGACTTTAATATTTGTGTATGGCTGAGTGCATTGTGGAAAAATTTGGGGAAACACCATCTCATGAGTTAGGATAACGGTTAAGATCGTGGACTATCATCCCATAGGTCGTCCATTCAATTCCCCCCAGCGTTGCGTGCGAAATTTTATTTCTTATACATGCATTAAAATTTACAAATATCGATTGGCTATAAGTATATCCATACGAATAAACCATGCTCCTAATTAATATTTGTTTCTAAGGCATTTATTTTTATGTTTGAAAGTACAAAAAAATCTGTAAATGTAAAATTTACAAATTTTATCTGTAGAATTTACAGATTTTTCTTTAGATTCAACAGATTTTTTTTCTGCATATATAAGCTTGCCGGCTATCTTTGACAAGAAATCCCCTTTTTTTAAATTATCTCAAGATTTCGAAAATATCGAGATATTTTTAAGTGATTTTAATAATTTCAAGGGATATTAAGGGCATGTATTACTTACCCGATCCCTACCTTACCAACATTTTTTTCTCTGTAACGCTGCGTCTACATTTATAAAGATCTCAAATTGAACATTTATATAATTAAAGAAAATATGCTAATGTATGTTTGTCTTGTCTTAAATTTTTTTTAAATGTCAATATTTAGAACCAGACAAACGTACCTTAAGGCTTTAGCTTCAAATATAGAAATTTTCAATGTGGTATCTCAATAAATGTAGACGTAGCGTTACAGAGAAAAAAATGTCGGTAAGGTAGGGATCGGGTAAGTAATACATGCCCTTAAGTGATTTCAAAAGATTTCAAATCATTTTGAAAGTTTAAACAAAATGTCGTGATATTTAAAAAGAATTTTAAAGTACCTAATTTAATAATATTTTTTATATTTCAGGGATTTATAAATGATATTAAAGAATTTAAATTTAATTTGATATTAAAGAATAATTTAATTTTAAAGTGATTTAACAGGATTTAAACATTTTTTTAAATGAGTTTAAAAAGGTTTTAAAAAATTCATTACACACATTTTTTTATTGACATTTAACATTGAAAGAACGACAGTTTAAAGGGAATTAAAGATATTTAAAAATTTCTTAAAAGATTTAAAAAGAATTCCAGAGTATAAGTATTTTTATGAGATTTCACAATATTTCCAAGATTTAAGGATATTTATAATTTTAATGAATTCAAGATATTTTTAATATTTCTAAGGATTTTAAAGAACTTCAAAAAATTTATGGACTTTCAAAAGGTAGCAAAAGATTTCTATTAAGAGAAGTTACGATATTTTTACATATGAAGAAGAGATCTTATCTACTATCGACCTATAATTAACGAACACCCTCTCATCAGGACTGCACTCGCGCTTCGCGCTCTGATCTTTTTAAAAATATTTTTCACGATTGAAACGGAAAATACTCATGATCCTATCAAAAAATGGTCAAGGGAGAATTTGTAGACGTTTTTAAGGCCATTAATAATTATGTTTTTATAACTTTCTTTGTATCTTGTGTTATTTGTCTCAAAACGATTTGTCTCAAACGATTTTTCAAGAAAATTTAAAAAGTTGTTATGCCAGTCTTATATGGCGTTAAAAAAGAAATATTTTTCACCTCAAGATTTTTTTTCAAACCATGCGTGATTTGGCTTTAAATTTTAATTTTCGTTTGTTCTTTTTCTTTAATTTTCGAAATGTTATAAGTCTGCCAATTTTTGTCTTATCGAGAAAATTCAAAAAGATAAATTTTTCGATTTTTTTTGTACTACAAATATCAGTACAGAGAATTTTTTAAATTAATAAAAACTGATTTCAATCAAAATGTTCCACTTTTTTATTATTATCCGAAATGGCTTGCAAACGAATTTGACCTTCATTTTTGGACTCTAAAAAAGTATACCAAAGACCAACCCAATTGGTTAATTCTTTCGAAAGTTATCGTGTTAACAAATTAAAATCAACAGACAGGCAAATTGCTAAAAAGATGTTTTTAAACAAATCTAATACATTCTCTGATGAGGCATAATTTGTTTTTTAAGTATTGTGTATAATAACGTTTTAATTTTTCTTGAAAATTAGAAAATTTAAATTTTGAGTCAAATAACACGAGATATAGGGTAAGTGAAAATAAACATTATTATAGGTTTTAGAATGTTCTGTGCATTCTCCTTACTTGACCATTTTGTTGATGGGGTAAGTAGTTTTCGTATTGATCATGAAAAACTTTCTTAAAAAATTTTTTAAATACAATTTCCCAGTCAAAGAACTTGAGATATGAGAAAATATTACAAAAAAATAGTCCTTTAAAAGTCATTTAAAAGGTAAAATAAGATTGTTGTTAAACATTATTTTATAAGACCAATAATAAAAAATTAGATAATTCTTTTAAGCGTCTTTAAAATGATTTATTTCAATATATTATGCAATAAACAGCAGAGCAGAGCAAAGAGCGCAAAGCTTAAGTTAAGTAATTTTTAATCATCAAATACAAAGCGTGAATTGCGAGTGTACTGATGAGAATTTGTTACTGAAGGTTGATATAACTTTTATAAGTAAATAAATTTCTCTTTATTTATGAAATAAGCAACAAATTTTGTAATTGGCATATGTAGAATATACAACATATCAGGTGCAAAGCGTGACAACCTAATCGTGATGCGCCATATTTTATAGGCGCGTTCATATATTTGCGAGCGAAGCACGCGATGAGAATGTGCAGATCGATTTTTTTTAACACGAACTTCAAAATTTCGAGTACATGTGTTATTTGGAGTACGACGGTTTATTGTATTATTATAAGTAAATTTTTAAGAGAAAGTTTCATAACTTAGAAAATAAATTCATATTTTAACATGTTTAACTTATAAATATATAATCTTGAAGTAGAAATTAATTGCAACATTTTCTCTTAATGATTTTTGCAGAGTATTATAATATATAAAGTGTAGACTTTACCCACCCGTAACAATGGTATTATGAGGCCTATGCATTTTTTATACATCTCAACTCTTGCACCTATTATACATAAGTACTCAATTATAACACGCGTTGCTACCGCCCTTAGAACCTAAGTTGTTATTAGATCTAAGTAGCATAACTATCCACTTATTGCTCAAGTTAGTATATTAGACAAGAAAGAGCATTAGGCTTTAGGGATATAAAATTATATTTTTTGGGGCTCAAGTTTCAAAAAAATAAATTGAGAATGAATAATAAATTAATTCCTCCCTAATACTAATTGTAAGAATCATAATCTATCTTCATTAATAAAGATGTAAAGAAATTATATTAGACAAATTATAATAGAAAAATAAAATAAAGTGAACGTCTAACACAACAACTTATTTTAATAAAGTTAATGCACGAACGATTATTATGTGTAATAACTTGTATGTCTTGTTTCTTTATACGAGACCGAACGCGCGCTTCCGCGCGCGGGTTGACTTTATTATTAATTTAAGCAAGTTTGTGCAATATAAAGATTTAAAATTTCCCGCGTCTGCCTCGATTATCGATATACGACGCGTCACGATCTTTATTGACCAATAGGGAATCGGGTCCATGCACATGGAGAATAGACATAAGGAGACCAAAGAAATGTAATGCAAAATAAGAAAATTTTTCGGAAAGTACACACGCCTGAACTTCCCGTGCGTGGCGCTAGTATGAACACATGTACAAAAATGGCCGCCCATTTGAAAATGACAATAATATAACCACAAATTTGTTCAAATCAATAGTTAATTATTCAATATTATTTATAAAAAGTATTTTTCAATTCATTAAATGATAATTAATTTAGAGGCAAATAATTAATTTCTGCGCAATTGTAAATTTAGTCAAACATTTTTTGAAAGTCGTACGAAACTTTTGATTTTCATTTAAAATAAATAATCATTTTACGAATCTTGTTTATCATTTAGAATACACGAAATTTTAGTAAGAGTATTATACTTACTATTTCGATATCGCATTTTCATTTCATAAATGCGATCTATTTAACAGAATCTACATAATATAATTTAATTGTACAAGACACAAAATTTATGGTTATATTATTTGATATTGTTTACCCTACAAGAAAAGTCGGATTGAAAAGTATTCAATTGTATTCAAAACAATTGAATTAAGATCGAAGTCTCGCATTAACTCGCATTGAACGTAGAATTTATCAGATACGTATTTAGCCGCATAAAACATGGTGTACCCTGTATACGAAGTATCGCATTAAAAAGTATTGGCTTCCGGTCCAATGCGAAGTTGTCGAAAAGCGGACTTCAATACAAAATCTCCTGAATGTGAAGCAATGCTTTTCAATCCGACTTGTCTTGTAGGGTACATATTATCATTTTCAAATCGGCGGCCATTTTTGTACATGTGTTCATACTAGCGCCACAAACGGGAAGTTAAGGCGCGTGTACTTCTCGAAAATATTATTTATTTTTCGTTAAGTCGATGTACAGGACTTTCGTCTCCTTATGTCTATACACCATGTCCACGCATTTCAGCGTTACACTTTCCGATTATCGATACGTATGATCTTTTTAGAATATGATTGTATTTCGTGTCATTCTTTATTTCTATTTTATGTTTGATTTTGCTTATTGACCGATTACTATTGATTTTATATGATTTAAAATGAATTGAATTTTGAGAACTCAGAATAATTTAACGATTTTCTTCAATTCCTTTGTCAATTTATCTCTGTGATTTATTTTATTTTTGATTTGTAACGGTCTATTCGATAATGATTTGTATTTGTTTTTATTATTTTATTTAATTTATTAAATATTCTTTTAAGCAAACTTGTCTAAAGTTCAATTAATTATTCTCATAAGATTTCATTAAAATAAAAACCCAGCAGTCGTCATGCATACGTAATGTGTACCAAATAATATTGATTGGTTACAATTTTTACCCCAAAAAAAATAATAATAAAATGGTATTCTATGGATTGCATAAAGCTGCGAGGAAATTTATTGGCATTTAAGTTTCAATTCGTTTCAATATTACCTTCTTGAGGTTTCATACGCATTTACTCTCCTTCCGTTGCTAGCACTCACGCGGTGTATCATTATTAATGCATCAGAGGTACATTCTTTAGGTTTCTGAAACCTTTGCCTGTACGTAATGAGAAAGACAAATTATTTCTTAAAGGGGGCGTTATAATGAAAACCCTACAAGAACATTATTTTTTTTTTTAAATTAAAGACGCCAATGATTGTATTTCTTAATTACAAAAAAATCCATCTCTTTTCGCAATTAAAATATATAGTTGCTAATATAAAATAAGTTACTACCTATCTTTATGTTACCTTCTTGGCCCATACTATTAATGCATTTATTTGAAAAGTAAGGAAGTTATATGTTTATTTAAAATTTTGAAAATCATATTTGCTTTAAGGAAACAAAATGCTCATTCAAAAAGCAGATAAGTTGATACAACTTCACAGCTAGTTTACAGATTTCAAGACATTTAGAATTATTTTATAGTATAATTTCACTTGAGTTTAGGATTTTAAAAAATTACAGTGCTGTATTTAGAATGGAAGCCGAAAAGATCTGGGCCTAGGAAGAATTTTTCTTTAATACTTGTAATCGTAACATAAATTATTAGACAGGGCGAAAATTTTTTAAGCGATTTTAGGGCGCCATTGAGGGTAAATTCGCCCTAGCGAAAGCTTTGGATTGAAATTCATTCCGAATTAATACGAATCATTCCGCAATTTTATATCCGAACCAAACAGTTTCATTTCGTTCTAATCGGAAAGAAGTTTTCAATCCGAATTAATCCGAAACCATTCAAAAGTAATCCGAATGAATCCGCCAATCCGAATTAATCCAAATTAATCAGAAATTTCAATCCGATTAAATCCGGTAAATCCGAATGTATCCGGTCAATCTAGACTTTCAATCCGAAATATTTATCCGAATCAAGCCGAATTAACTCGGTCTATCAGATTCAATCCGAATAATCCCGAAAAATTCGGATAAATTCGGACTCATTCGGATACAAATTGTGGAATGATTCGTATTGATTCGGAATGAATTTCGATTCGAAGCTTTCGCTAAGGATGTACTGAGTAATTATAATGAATTTCACGGTAAATGGTCTTGTTTTAGTGAAAGATATTTATTATTGAATACTTAAATTTAATGGTGAACAAGTTTTATTCAGTTAGTTTTTAAAAGACAAAGTTATAAAAAGTTTAGAAACCTGATTCTTTTTAAAATTAAATTAAATTTAAACCAAAAATTACAGAAAAATTAGCTAAGAGTAAACAATACCGAGTACAACAATTAGTAAAATTTTCATACCACATATTCTCATTTTATATTATCTAAAGCCATGGGAAGCTGATTCCACACACCTTCATTATTGTCTAACTCCTATAAAATAAACTCAACAAAATCCCAGTTAATATATTACTCGCACAATATTCAACAAAAATCTCAATTATTAAAAAACTAGAGCACTCAAGTCGAAACTTTTTTACAGTTTTTTTTTAATCTGATTTAATATTCTCCTCTCTTAGACCTCATACCTAACACCCATGCAGTAAAAATTTAAATTTTCATTTTGAATCAGAACTGAGTGTGAAATGCATTGAAATAAATTTAAAAGACAATTGGTTTCCCTAACGAAAGCTTTTATCCCTGGCGAATTTATCCGAAGCCCATTCAAAATCATTCCGCACCTTTAATCCGAATGAATCCAAATTTTTAAATTGAATTATGACTGGTAAATAATTAATTACATTTTTAATTATCGAAATAACAATAAGTTTTGAATAATTAGAATTTAATTATTTAATTATTAATTAAATATTAAAAATATTATAATTAATAATTATTTCTAATTTAATAATTAACTTAATATTTAATTATATTATGATTTAATTTAATTTAATTAAGGAATGTTTTTTCTTTAGTAGATAATTAGTATTTTTCTCAATATTAAATTATATTTTTTCAATTAAAATATTAAGGAGTTTTAAAACCACAATTATTATTTACATTTATGTGATAAATATTTAATTTGCTCAAAGCAATTAATAAGTATTTTTAAATTTATTATATAAAGCTTTTATTAAAAATGTATGTTTATAAAATGTAGAATAGTCCTCTCATTTAATAAAATTATATGATTTTCTTATTTGAAATTTCTAAAAATAGATTATATATATGTTTAGGTAAACTTTAGAAAAAATAATTTTAATCATCTAAACTATTCTGAACAAGTTCACATTAATGAAAATTTACCTGTAACTATAAAATTTGTTATAATAATGAAAATACATTTATTTTTAAGCATCAAAAGTTCATATTTGATAGTGAATTTATAAAAAAAATAAAATTAACATAAAGAATGAACTGAAACAATAAGATTAAAACCCTATTTTTTTCTGTGATAATCGGTTCAATGCTCGGTGCATCAACCGCAAAAAAGTCATTAAAAAATCGTTGACTGGTATTTATCTACTCACCTCTGGTTTCATAGCTGTCGTATTATGCCTTGCACCTAGCACAGTTTCACGAAAACTGAAGGACTTATCGTTGGTGGATTTGATAAAAGTCGGTATTTTTAGCCAGTTTTATCAGATTCTAAAAGCGTCAAGTGACGCTTGCTGCAATATATTACCATTCCAAGTTACATCACACACTCTATTTATTCAGCACAAACAGACCGCGAAAGGAAAAAAGTATATTCAAATTTACGAAGAGAATTACAAGTTTCAAGTTTAAACTCTTTTTAAATCCGTAGCAAGAATTAAGTCTCAATTGATGCTGTGTGCATAACACTCACGAAGAAATAAGTACTCCAGGTGCGAAAGCGTGTCTACAGGATGTTCAAGATTGTCCAGCTGGACTGCTCACTGCTCGAAATTCAAATTGAATAGTGTTTCTTTCTTGTTTGAAATATTTATGTACCTATTTCAATTATTCTGCTGTCACTTTGACTTGTGATCTCGAAGATTTTCAATTTAAATTTTAAGTTAAAAGGAGACACGACTAGGTTCCAAAGACCTAAAAAGTTCATCGACTGCCTCCTCGGACAGGAAAGCAACGTTCTGTTGGATTGTTGTATCCGTTCCGAGCCGAGCGGAGCGGTGCGGCGCGGCGCGGGCGAACGCGCTCCAAGGCGTAGCGGCCATATGCTATGCGCTGGATCTACCTCATGCACCTCATGGTGTGCGTGTACATGTGTACCTTGTGTGACCTTGTTTGTTCTCCGAGTTCGAACGTTCTCCATCAGGCTTCCTTCCAGTCAAAAAAAAAAAAATAAATAAATAATAAAAAATAAAAAAACAGACAACCAATCCGAAGAATATTTGGTCATCTGTTTTTTATGCCTTGTACATCTAGATCTTTTATTGTTTCTTTGTTTCTATTGACTTTATTTTCTTCTTTGCTATAACTTATAAATGGTAAGAATTACTTGTCCGATCCCTACTTTACCGACATTTTTTCTCTGCAAATTACTTACTTCTAAATTTATAATGAGATATCAAATTGAAAATTTCTGTAAATACACTAGACTCTCTTAATATTAATCACCACAATATTAACAACCTTGCAATATTAACCGCATTCCTCTCTCAATATAAACTAGCCTGAAATCATCAGCGTGACACTTGAGGAAGGGGAATTTGGCTAATATTGCGGGGACCTCTGTTCTGGATTTCGTTAATATTGGGAGAGTCGAGTGTAAAGGATACGTCGTTTATCTGATCCTAAATATTTACATTTATTACAAAGAATTTTCAAAATAATTTTTTTTTATTTTTATAAAAATTTAAGACCAGATAAACATACCTTAGCATATTTTCTTTAATTTTAGAAATTTTTAATTTAATATCTCAATAAATTTAGAAGTAACGGTGCATTGAAAAAAATGTTAGCAAGGTAGGGATCGAATAAGTAATACATGCTCTTAAGGTAGTTGTCTCGCGACAAAAACATTCAAAAGTTTATGCTCAGATAGATGTCAGATACCCATCAGATACTCCTAACCATTGGTGAAAAATTTTGACTGGGTTTGTACAATTACAAAGAAGCGTTCTATATACCGCAATTTCATTCTCAAAGATAATTGTGTTGTTGTTTACAAATTTTTATAACCACAAAACAATATTGTCAAAATGTCATCACAATTAAAACACAAAGGCAAATTTATTTTCAACTAGGGGTGCCTTGTGAGCACATTCTCATCACACTTTGCGCGCTTGCATTCGTTTACCAATCTTCTTCTCTGATATATACTTTTACTTAAATTACTTTATTTATATTTGAAGAAAACTAATTTACTTAAGGTTATATCGACCTTAAGGAACACATTCTCATCAGTGCACATCAGTTTTAATTATCTTTATTTTTTTGAATTTTTGAAAAGTTATATATATGACAATTTTTGTTTTATAAAAAAAAGTCATAATGTTAAATTTTTCGACTAATTGAATACTATGAATATCATTAAACAGAATTTGTAAATTTAAAAAAAAAATTTTTTTTAACTTTAAAAATTATCCAAATTTTTTAATATTTATCAAAAATGGCTGGCTAACGAACTTGACCTTTATTTTAGGATAATAAAAGCTTATACCAAAGGTCAATCAAATCGGTCAATTTTTTCGAAAGTTGTCGTGCTCACAAACTAAAATCTACAGACAGACAGACACATTGATAAAAACATGTTTTTTGGGTTCAGGGTGTCACAAAACAAATTTTACACAAAACTAATACATTCTTTGCGATGAGATTGTAAAAAAGTGCTGGATAAACGGTTGAAGGCTGTTGCACCTATCCCTAGCGAAAGCTTTACATTGAAATTCATTCCCAATGAATCCCAAATTTACCGAATCATTCCGGAATTTATATCCGAACCAAACATCAGTTTCATTCCGATCTAATCCGAAGGAAGTTTTCAAACCGAATTAATCCGAAGCCCATACAAAATCAATCCGAAACTTTAAACCGCATTAATAAAAATTAATTCGAACTTTGAATCAGAAAAAATACGGTCAATCCGAATGAATCCAATGATTTTTTCGGATAGACCGGATTCATTTGAATTCATTCGGATTAAGGGCATGTATTACTTATCCGAGTTACTCGAAAAATGAGATTTTTCAGGGCGAGCGTTCGAAGTCGACCGGATAGAAACGACTTTTAGCTTTAAGGGGAGAGAAGACTCAGTGTGTTCCCACATTAAAATTTGGGAATTGTAAGCAAATTAGCAAGAAATTGTACTTTCTACCTAAGCGCCTCAGAATAGACGTGAACAAACAATATTCTAGAACGAAATTCAAAAGTTTATATAATACAAATTTTGAGTAATGTCGACAAAGTTTACAAATTTTATGTAAAACGTAAAATGAACAGCCAATTACAGAACATCTTTAGATTTCGGTCTTCTCAAAGGTGATCTGCCATTGGCTAAATTTCTCTAATAAATGAATACGTGAGTCAATGAACGAATGATAAACCTGTCATTTCTGTTATGATTCGTAGGGAAGAGGAAAGCTAAAATTTGAAATTTTTATCAATTTTGTACAGAAATGTATTCTCACGAAATATACCTTCTCCACTTACTACTACATTCTCACGCAATAATAGATAGGTCGTAGACGCGACTCACGGACGCGGAGATGTAGTGGTGAGTGGTGGGAGGTGTTTCATGGAAACTGAAGTTCTCGAGTGGAAGCTAGATTTCTCGGGTACCTAACAACTCAATTATTAGCAATTATAATGTTGGCAAAAATTTTTTGATGGTTTCATTAAAAAGAGCAAGGGGCCTTCCATAAACCACGTGACCCAATTTTAATCACTTTTTGATCCCTCCCAACCCCCATGTGGTCTACCATAGCATTCTCGACGAACCCCCCCCCCCCTTCCTTAGGGTGTCACGTAGTTTCCAACAATTTTTTTAAAACGTAAATAAAATGAAAAATTATGCGCTTTATTTCATTTTTATTTTATTAACACAAATCTGAGTCAACAAATGGTGGTGCTAGCCACCTCCTTAAATCAGTGATAACTGGGAATACATTTGGATTCCCAGTATTAATGGATCTCCCAGTGGGGAGAACCATTAGACTGCACTTGACTTAACTCGGTTCGGTTTGGTTCGCACGAATCGAAGTTTTTGGATTTCGTGCACAATTTCAAAAAGACACCACGTGGCTCGAAAACGGAACCCCCTACCCTCATATGGCTCAACATAGCAGTTCGCCGAACCCCCTCTCCCCCTAATTAAGCCAGGTGGTTTATGGAAGGCCCCCAACTAAAAAACTATCGAAAGGTGTAAAAGCCTGGAAATTGATTTTTCCGAGTAACCTCCCTTTATTCAGCGCACGTTGTTACGTACCAGTCTTCTAAAAATATCTTTTCTTTAAATTACTAAATTAAAATAAAGAAGTACAACTAAAAGCCAATGACCTCGAAATAAAAAGATATTTCCTCAAGACCACTGGCAACGGTAACCTGAGCCGTCAACGCGACACCTCAGTAATACAATAATGAAGCAAGCCTCAAAGCGCAAATCGAATTTTTGTCACTATTTAAATTAAACACACAATATGTTTAACTTCAACTAGAAATTATATATAAAAGAATGAATGAAGAAAAAGAACGCATGTAAAGAAAGCACGAGCCGTTCGCACTGAGTCTTCCTAACAGAGACGGGCACATTCTTATCAACACAAATGGGTATATGTTGCTCGGTGTCGTGCTATCGTCTTATATCCACTTATGCATTGCCTATCTGACCCTTCCGTCTTCATATTTAAACTTCCGCATTTCTTTCAAGGACTCTAATTGACAAATATAATTGATCAGCAATGTCTCTAAAAAATTAAATAATGCACAGCATTACATAAAAGTATTCTATTTAATATATATTCATCCAAAGAGGTGAATTGAAAAATAGAATTAATACTTTTTATTAATGGATTGAGAAATAGAATTATCATTCGTCTTCAATTTCAATATTACAAGACATGACAATTTGCTGACCAAATCGGCATTTGCACAATGAATATAGAAATCGAATTTGCAAATTTTGTGAACTATATTAATGTCGATGTCGACTAAGAGTTCACTGCACTAATTTCATCAATCATTCGACCAATCAGAAAATTCCTGACACCTCAAAAATTTCCACCCATCTTACCAATAGAGCACCTACGACAAGCAACATAAAAATAATGTAACTCAGTCATTTTACACAGTTTGACGAGCTTCTATGACGGATCAAGAAGTCTCCCGGTTAGAATTCTAATTCGGAAAGTCGGTGCCCGTCCCAGTAGTAAAAAGTAGTTCGGCTCGTTGTTTAGATTCCCCTTACGAAGTTAAACCATCGATCATACCAAGGTGTGTTTGTAAAAAATTAATCTTTAGAGAAATCATTAAGGAGTCTGGCGAAAGGAACGTAAAACTCCAAAATTTTGGTCCAAAATGCTAAATTAGCATTGATGAATTTTCAGTTCGAAAGGGTAGTACTCTCGCAAGACAAGAATTTAAAGATTTCCTACCCGTAGAACTAATCTGAGCAATAAAGGACTTTAAATCCAACTCGAACTTTAAAACGAGAAGGATTTAAAATCTAATTCTTTGTTATCCAAAATTCCAAGTTTAGCCAATGGGGATTGAAAGTTAGGACATAATTGCCTTCTCTCATTCTGATTTTAAATAACGCCCATTTGGGTAACTCGTAATTTTAGTAACCAGGAGCGAAATAGGAGCGAGTGAAAATCCACGCTACAAAAATTGAAGTGTTTGTGATTAAAGCTCAAGGACTAGAGACACCAAAAGTGTCGTATGTGGAATTCTTCAATTTAGCCCAGTAGGGGAGAATCCGAAATTCATTAAGCTCTCGGATATTATTACTGTAAAATGGAAGGGGGTTTATAGAATATAATCTCAAGTATTTATTCACCAAGGACATTTTGAATTTTCATTAATCTCCTATTACGATGCACGTTTTCATCCTCGGATGAGAATAGGACATTTCATGTTCCCACATATCAATATAGGAAAATTCCAAATTTATTTTCCTTTCTTTTTTTATAACTCTTTATAAGTCATGGACTTGACTTATTCTTTGGTTCGTTACAACGTCGCATATATCAATTTCTAAAATCAGAGAAAATATGCGAAGGCATGCTTATCTGGTCTCAAATCTTTGCAAAAATAAAAAAAATTATTTTGAAAATTCTTGTTTTATATAAATGTAAATATTTATTACCATGAGATAAACGTACCGTAAAGCTCTAACTTTAATTAAAGAAATTTTCAATTTGATATCTCAATTTTAGAAATAATGTTGCAGAAAAAAAATGTCGGTAAAGTAGGGATCGGATAAGTAATACATGGCTGAAGTATCAGACGTCTAGTCTGAAGAAAAATTTTTTTTTCTTATTTTAACTGATAAATATAATACAAAGTAAGTAAAAAAGAGGTTTTAGAATATGCTGATGCGCACTAAGCTACAAAAATTCCGACCCACCCCAGTCGAAAGGATGACGCTGAAACTGGCTGCCAGATTCTAGCCGCCAGATTCTAGGTATTATCAAAGGGTTTTAAAAACAATTTTTAGTTTTTTTGCAATACCTTACAAACATTGCCAAAATTGACCATTTTCTGCCCGGAACCTCGCGTTTTAATGTTATGTGATCGATTTTCAAATAAAAATTATAAGATGTGCCGATTCTGACTGACATCAGTCAAAGGGTATTATCAAAGGGTGATAGAAATAATTTTTATTTTTTTCGCAATACCCTTCAAACATTGCCAAAATTGACCTTTTCTCCTTGAAACCTCGCCTGGTGTGGGTCAGAATTGGCACATTTTATAATTTTTTCGAAAATCGACCGTCTAACTTTGAAAAGAGAGGAGGTTCCGGACAGAAAATGGTGATTTTTGGCAATGTTTGAAAGGTAATTCGAAAAAAATATAAATTGTTCCTGACACCCTTAGATAGTACCTTTCGGCTGGGGTTGGTTAAAATCGGTACATTTAATAATAAAATTATGTGTTTTAAAAAAATTGATTTTCGTTAATGATTGTAGTTTTTGGTGGCTATATTCTAAATCCTGTTTTTTACTTACTTACTAACATAATTCACAGTATACACAGAAATGCATGAGAAACCCACTAGAAAATTTTTTTTTTATTAACCTGTGATTATCTTCCTTGTCCAGGGAAGAACTACAAAAAGTTGAAAATGTTATTTTAAGTGGAAAATAGGTTGAAAATCCATTTTAGATGGAAATTTTTCTGAACAATATGGTGCAAGAGCCGTTTAAATAACTAAAAAATTGTGGAAGTTCTTAAAGTTAAAAAAAAAAACTCACTTTTCTAAGACATCGCCAATAATCGCGATACTGATTGAAATTCTTCGCTCAAATTGCACAAATTTCGACGAAATTAGATGGTTTCAGTTATAGTTTCACTTGGTTTCAGAAGGTTTGAAAAATCTAAAATTTCCAAAAAATCGTTTTTTTGCTATATCTCAAAAACGGCTAGTGCGATTTTGATTTTCCTTGATTTTTTTGAACCAGGCTATCAATCCCTATACGATCTTGCCTTGACTGGTTGGATCTCCACACGATCTTTCCTTGACTGGCTGGATCTCTGCACGATCTTACCTTGACTGGCTTAAAGGGTTATATACTGTCATGGGTCCGTGACCCACAAATAATACACTCATAGACTGATAGTCTACAGTCAACGACCGCTAAGCCAAAACATCGACGACGCCACGGGTTCAACGAAGCGTATCGACGATCCCGAAAAATAAGATCCACAACAGCACATCCGGTGCGAGCGACGGCGCCACGGAGTCAACGAAGGATATTGGCGATCCCGAAACCAAGGTCCGCAACAGCATTTTTATATAAAATGGTTCATTAGAAGCCAAAATATAAGTTATAATAAGATCATCAAGCGCGTAACTTGGTAGTTACCAAAAGACCATCAAGCGTGTAACTCGGCAGTTGCAAAAAGACCACCAATTGTGTAAATCGGCAGTTACCCTAACATCAAGTACCCGCGGACTCCTCAGTTATCACTCTCTATAATCCCAGGAAGTTGTAACTCATCCCTGTTTAAAATGTCAGATAGGAATCGGATAAGAACCGGATTGAAGTGAGTTCCTATCTGGTCCTAGCCGGAATGTACCCGATTTTTGTCCCCGACTTTTATCCGACTCCTAACCGGATTCTATCCGGTATCGTGTAATGTTTATATCCGATTTCTATCCGATTTCTAGACAGTTTACCTAGACACTGAAAAATAAAAATAAATCTTATAAAAAATAGTTATTAATTAAGAGCATGGTTTTTTCGTTGATATATTATGGATATACTTATAAATATAATCGATATTTGTAAATTTTAACGCATAGATAACAAATAAAATTTCGCACGGTCGCGGGGGAATCGAACGCATGACCTATGGGACGCGAGTCCAGCTCCCTAACCATTATCCTAATCTTTGAGATGATGGTAACACATTTTTTCCACGATAAAGTCAACCATACACAAATATTAAATTATCTCAAAATAATTTAATTAAAAAAAGCTTTTGCGTTAATAATGAATGAAATATGTATATAAAATTTTTCATGTTTTTAATGTTCACTTTTAAAAACCCTAAAACCGTAGAATTTATTGATATAAAATTCATATTAGGAGCTGTTCAAGTATTACGTAAGCACCTTTTTCTAAGAAATGTCTTATTGTTTCTAACATGGGGAAGGGGGGGGGGGCAATTGAAATCTTACGTAAGATTTCTCTTCCCAAAAGAAAAAAGTTTAAACCTTGCCGTTTACTACAAATCTAACTGCTTTAAAAAATATTTTTTATTTGGCGCCATACAGTAACGTTTCGGGTAACTATAAAGCGCTTTCTATTAGTTGTTGTTGACACTATTCACACTTCAGATAGAAAAATCTTCTAAAATGGCGTGACATGTTGTCGCAGAAATTAGCTCGCGTAATTTGTAAAAATAAATTTTGAAAAATGTGCTCGAAAAGAGGTGAACTCTACAAAAAATTATATGATGCCTGTAAAAAGGCTTATAAGGAAAATTCTGCATCATCGCAGCAGCAAAAAGCCAACGAATTATGGGGCAATTTAAAACAAAAGTGCGGAAAGGATGACACTATGTTAAGTGAAAAAGTGTCAGAGAAAATAAAAGATCTGCTTCAAAAGGCATCTAAAAGGACATTTTCGTTTACAGACTACTTTAAAAAGGTAAGTTAATATAGCTTAATTTTTTAGTACAGGAAATATTTCCAGATTAGTAAAATATTCGTTCTAATTTATTTAACCTAAAAAGTTATAAAAACCATGTATTATAAACGTATTATATACCTTAATTATATTATATACCTTAAAACTTGATGAATACTGTTTGAATTTTAGTAACAGAACATAGACATACCCATTTTTTATAATTTTCACCAGGGCAGAGCTTTATCTATAAGAAAAAAATGTAATAAATTAAATGTTAAAAACCTTATTAATTAATAAAAACATATTTTGACAGAGTGAATCAGGAGTACACTCAAGTAACTCGAACAATAATCTAACAGAAGTCTCAAATACGTCAAGCAGTCAACCAGGGACACCACAGATCGATTTAGTCGAAAACGAAATTAATGATAATGAATTAGAAATAACAGAGAAAAAATATGCAACACATTCCCAAGATCTAACGAAGATAAAAATACAGATTTTGGAAAAAAAACTTGACGCACATTTATTGGTTCGTAACAAAATTGGTTCTTACGATCTTGATTTTGAAAAGAGTATTGTAGAGTTACGAAGAAAATTGAGCAAAAAAAAACACAGTTTAAAAAGAAAGGAAAACAATGTCAAATATCAGAAAAAATATCGTGATTTTAAGAAGGCAAAATTACATGAACTTTGTGAATTTAACCCTGAGTTTAAAGAGAAATTAAAATTGCGACATTCAGTCGGACATCCTCAAATAGATGAAGACCAACCTCTGCTTTTGAAAGTTATATCCGATTTAGCTATATTTGGTAGCGCTGCAGATGATAGACGACAGACGGAAACGATCCGAAGTATCAAGACTTTAGACCAACTGCATGCTGAATTACTAAACCATGGATTTTCACTAAGCAGGTAATATTATTTTTATTTTTACGCACATGATCAATCATTTGAAATCTTTAAATATTTACGTAGTTAAACTTTTTTACTTTATAGAAGCGCGACTTATCTTCGCCTCTTACTAAAAAGCTCAAAAACAATTTTAGGAAAGCGACATGTGAAGACTGTCCCTGTAAGACTTATTCGAGCTCAATCAGATTTCCATCGCGATCACATCGATGGGCCTTTTGCCACAGCAACAATTCGCTACTTGGAAAGCTTGGCCTCTTTTCTCGGTCCGGAACAAGTACTCTTCATTTCTCAAGACGACAAAGCTCGCGTTCCCTTGGGTATCACTGCTGCTAATAAACAAGCTCCTCTGATAATGCACACTGAATATCAAATAGCCCTTCCTGATCATGACTGGGTAGTAGCTGAACGGCATAAACTTATCCCATCAGTGTATGCGGGAATTGCTATAGAACCTGCAGGTCAGGGCAATCCATCCGCCGTTTCTTACTCAGGACCCACTTTTATCGCAATTCGAAGTGGAAAACACAGCAGTTCTACGGCCAATAGCCACGCTCAAGATCTAGAGACTCTTCTGAATCTGGAGAGCTTCCAGTTGATTTCTGGTTCAAATGAAGGGATTGTGAAGCCTGTTTTGATTCTGACAGTTGATGGAGGTCCAGATGAAAATCCTAGATATCCGAAAGTGCTAAATTTCGCTATAAAAAATTTTAAGGACTACAATTTCGATGCTGTTTTTATTGCAGCTAACGCTCCAGGTACGTATGTAGAGTAAATTGAAACGTGTCAAGTGCTTATAATAGGGTCGAGCGTCGCATGGCTCCTCTAAGTCGACAATTAACTGGTCTCATTTTACCCCATGAACATTTTGGTTCTCATTTAGATGGGAATGCAAAAACCATTGACGAAAATCTCGAGAGAGAAAACTTTAAATATGCTGGAGAGCTTTTAGCGGAATTGTAGAGCGAAATGAAGATCGACGGATATCCAGTGGACGCCATGTATGTTTCTTCTGAGCAGCCAGATCTTCCCTGCGACCCTGATCTAATTTGGTACTCTCGTCATGTAAGGGAGAGAGTCAATATCTCGTTCAGATTGTTAAATGCAATTCCAATGAATGTTGTTCTCCATCACGAAGTGCACTTCGCAGAATATTGCCGAATGGATTCCTACCTCCGCCAATTAAAGTAAAACAAACATCTAACGACCTTGTGGAAGATGAAACTGGCTATTTTTTAAGTTTGCAAGGCAGGCGTACTTTAGAAATAGAACCAGATCTAAAGGATTTTCTTCAAGTGAAGTTTTTAAATGTATTTCAAGTTGTCATATGTAGGTTGTAGGGCCTGTTTTAGATAATAGAGTATTATATAATATTTTTAATTTTAGTATGATGGGTTTTTAAACATTTTTCTTTCCTAACAGATTCCTTATGACTACAGTTGCCCTTCTGTTGAATCACAGTTAGCTTCTCGTATGTGCAAAAAATGTGGTCTATATTTTACCTCAAAAAAAGGAGCTGTTATGCACTACAAAACAGTGCACAAATTGCAAAAAGGCAACGGAATGGAAACATATTTTCCACGTAGCATTCGACCTAAACGCATTGCAGCTAAAAGAGCAAACGAGCTTCTATGCATAATAAAAAATGCTGAAACTGGAGATGAAGATGCAGAATGGTTATTGGAAGAAGACGTATCGAAGGACGATTTAGATTTTCCTGCTGAGAAAGTTCACGACGATGTAGGCCTTCCAATAGTAAAAAATATTGATAAATGGGTCGAAGGACCATGGGTGATTGCGGAGGATTTGTAAAATTATTTTACATTTCTTGTAATTAAAAGTATTTCTAAACATTTTTAAAAAATGTTTATACGTTCGTTCTTTATAAAAGTTTTTAGATCTTCGATTCTCAAAGTTTATATTACCAAAAATGTAACATTTAATCCGTTCATTTTAATTTCTAAAAAAGCTTTACGTTCGTTAAAAATTCGATCTCATATTTTATATTAATTAATAGAGTGACTATCATAGATATAAAAGAATAAATAATACAATTAAAATAAAATAATTATTTTAAAAAGAATATATCCATTTTCATTTAACTAAATTACTAGTTTTCTTTTCGTGATTGAAAAAAATTTTGTGTAAAAATTAGGGGGGGGGTCAAGAAAAATCTTACGTAATATCGACAGGGGGGGGTTAAGGAAATTCTTACTGTTGCTTATAGGGAGGGAGGGAGGGGGGTTGAAAATGATTTAAAAAGTGCTTACGTAATACTTGAACAGCCCCTTAAGTACTCTTAAAGTACATATTAAATTTCCTTTATTACTGCATGAGATTCATTAAAATTGATGAAAATAAAAACAAAAATTTATTTTGATAGTGTTAGTTTTGTATAATATTTTGTAAAAGTTATTTAGATTCTTTATAAATTTCTCGAAAATTGAAAAAAAATCTGGCTGATTAATACTTAGAAATTTTTATGGTATAGATTGCAGTCCAGTTCCAGATCTGGACCACACGGGCATAATTAATTGATTATAAACAACAATCTTTTGGTTTCTCTTTAAATATACATCCCACAAATATGAAATGTTCTCTACAATTATATGTTTTTAATTATGTCTCAGACATATATTTCATTAATTGAAAATTTTCCGTAAAAAGTCCAATTTCCTAATTAATGGGTTTTATTTATAGATTGCATGTAAACATTATTAAAATTATATTTTCTTTTCATTTTCTAAGTCTAAAAGTCATACTATCTAATGCCAAGACAAAATTTAGACATATTTACTGAATCGAAATGGTCTCTTACTTTTGTGTCGAAATTAGGCAGCCTGACTTGACAAAGATTCAACAATAGGAAAACTACACAGTGCCAAGCTTGGGCCAGTATAGTGTTATTGTATAGAGTAAGGAGTGAGAAAAACTGTACTGGTTATGCTTGATTCCAGACCACCATGACATATTTCCACACGGGTATCTGGATTTGCAAGATACTATCTGATTCCTATCCGGCTCTTACCCGAGTTCTCTCTGGTTTCATATAATGCTTCTATCCGATTCCTATGCGATTTTTATAGTATCTTTCAGATCCAGATACAAATCCCATTGGTCAATTTAATTCGATTTTGAATTGCGCGCCAGATTACAGTCAATTGCAGAATATCTCTAGCAGGAATCAATATTTAGTTTCTTCCATCATGGAAGTCAAAATGTCCGCCGTTTCTGACAGGAAATAATTACACGCTATTTTGGGACTATAAAAGTGAGTATTCGACAAACTTATCATCAAGCGCCCCTTATTCATTTCTTCTCTATATTTTTTTCTATCTAAAACCTATAAATTTTCCCTCTTCTTTTGCCTTTGGCTGGAAAAATTCTAGTCCACATGAAAAGTTGACAGAATTAGACAGACGCGCAACAAGCGGCTCAAAACAGTGGGTGTCGGGAGCCACCCTACACATTAAAAATCAATAAAAAAAAGAAAAAGAACAGATTAAAACCACTCAAAAAGTGCGTTTATTGTGGAATTGTATTATCCTTCTAATAATTTTGACATCCATGCATATTGCAAGTAGGTACATTCGAACTACTGTCTGGGTGTCTTAACCCCGTTATTGTTGCGCCCCTGGGATCTGAGTTTTTCTACATGAGAAATTTTCAAATTCCATCAGCCTTAATATAACCGCTCTCTTGTTTTGAGACGGCAGTTACTCCAGAGCCGGGCAACTGCAGCACCAAAACAAAAATTTTATAAGGCTTGGTGCTACAGTTGCCTGACTTTGGAGTAGCTGTCGTCTCAAAACAAGAGAGCGGCTATATCAAATTGAGATATGACAGCGACTTGGCGTTTTGTACAGCAGTTACACGAAACTTCTCTCAGTGTGCCCAATGTAAAAAAAGTGTCCTAAGAGTTGAAAACGGCCGAGGGTGGCGCTAGTAGTAACTTTGCTCTACAAAACCATGCAATCTTGTAGAAAAAGTATATAAAAATTACGAAATAAACATGAAAAATCACCTCAAATAATTTTTTATACATAGTGTAGAGTTATTTAGTAAAGAAGAATTATTTACTTACTTATTATTTTGTTTAACGGTGTTGGAGCATTTTCATACCACTAAAAATTAATGTAGACTCACTCAAATCCGCCATTGTGTCCACATCTTAGCAATACGCGGTGTTTGAGGCCGCAAAAATAATGTGTTTGAAGTATCGTTATTTTTATCGATAATCTTTTGGTTGTACGACAGGGACTATCTGCTTATTTTCTGCAAAAAGAAATTTGTTTGGCTAAAACGGGAGTTTTTACAAGTGGTGAGACGCCGGTTAGAGGGGTGCGAGTGAGTAGTACTTACATTTTGCCAAGTCCCTGTCCAAGCAAAAAAAGCACAAAACTTCACTCCAAGGGTGCTTCACTCAGACAAGTTTTGCAAATCGCGCTATGCACTGCAAGGCCCGAGCACTTACGAAAATCGTGTAAAAAATAAGTTTTATAAATCGCGTACTAGACCTGTACTAGTTACTTGACTAGTTACTAGACCTGTCAGCTGTTTCGCAGCAGTGACCTCAATTGACGATTACTACAATGTATGGTTGGTAAGGCCGGTCACATACACTTTCGCATCATTACATATATAACCGACCTTACCGACCATACTTCGAGTGCAGTTTGTAGTAATCGCCAATGAGGTCGCTGTGAAACAGCTGACAGGTCTAGTAACTAGTCAAGTAACTAGTATAGGTCTAGTACGCGATTTATCAAACTTATTTTTCTACACAATTTTCGTAAGTGCTCCGGTTTTGCAGTGCATAGCGAAATTCGCAAAATTTTTCTGAGTGAAGCACCCTTGAAGTGAAGTTTTGTGCCTTTTTTGCTTGGACAGGGACTTGGCAAAATGTAAGTACTGCTCACCCGCAATCCTCAACCCGCGTCTCTGTAACGGAAACATAAATCTTCCCCTTCTCTACAGTCCCTCTGGTATGGGGCCCTAGCCGCAGCATCTCTTGTTCGAGGGAGTTAGTCTTTCTGGTACCTTTGACCACGCTAGTACTATTTCAAATAAAGAAGTCCTGCAATATAGTTCAGGCACTAAATACTTGAATTGAGAATTACTACTTAATTCCCCGACCCGTTACAAATTGGCGATCCTGCCAGGATAGGAGTAAACGATCTTGACTCTACAGAGCGATTTAAAGATCAAACGACCCTATCTTTGGATAGAACTTGGACAGCGGAATTCACTAAGGTGATTAACCAAGGAATCAATCACTACGGTGATTACGAAATACTCCGGACTATCACTACGGTATAGCCCGTCAACCAACTGGGAGCAGAGCGTCTCCGGGCACAAAAATATAAACAAAAAAGGGCGTGTCGATCTAGAC
>UCOK01010367.1:0-34391 GCA_900474325.1 Synergus umbraculus | reverse complement strand
GAAAAAAGAAGGGAAAGAAGGATATGTTTAAAATAGCTAATAAATAAAATCGAACTCTACACTTAACGCAATAATGACGTACACGATGACACTATTTCCACGTATTACAATATATTTATTAGATAGAAATTTATTTCCTCCATATTACGTCCCTACAATGACTTTAATGCAGGCATTAGAAATCTTTAATGAAATTCTCAACTCTATACAATGCAGAGAGCAGTTTAATAAATAATAAATATTCATAATTGAGGCACCGGATTGCAGAAATGCCTCTACGCTCGATCCGAGTGAGCCCAGTAGGCCGGAGAGAGGGGATGACGCACTAAACGCCACTGAACGCGGCGATCGAGGAAAAGAATCAATTTACAACGCAACAATCAATTTGTCGTTTTTCTGTTAATAATTAACGAATCGAGTTGATTTTTGCGTAGAAATATTCTCTGAGCTTGTGCGGTTCTCACAGATATAGTCGTTAAGTATGTTATATAAATTACATGACAACTTCACCAAACGACTATATCTGTGAGAAGCGCACAAACTTGGGGAATATTTCTACGCAAAAATCAACTCGATTCGTTAATTATTAACAGAAAAACGACAAGTTGATTGTAGCGTTGTAAATTGATTCTCTTCCTCGATCGCCGCGTTCAGTGGCATTTAGTAAATCATCCCCTCTTTCCGGCCTACTGAGTTCAGTCGGGCCGAACGTAGAGGCAGTTCTGTAATCCGGTGCCTCAATTGATATGACTTAAGCTTTATTTTGAGACAAAAAAAAAACATGCCTTTTTTCTGCAATAGTCAAAAATATTTTAATTTTCAAAAAAATCGGTCAAATTTTCAATTTTTTTAAAAATGGTTATAACCATTTTTAAAAATGGCCAGGAAAAAGCTATCAAAAACATGTGGGACAAAATTTTGTCCAATCGAAAAAATCTTTTTCCTCTAAAGTTTTACCTAGTAGTACTATAATTTACCCAAGTTTGAGTTCGATCAGACAAAGTCGAATTCTGAGGGTGGTACACTTGAGGAATAATGCCCCATATATGTATAAGATCTTTATTTATTATATATATTATTTATAATATTTGCCTGGCCAATTCAGACCTCTCGAGTTGGCCCCTAATGTCTTCAAAATCAATTTCGAAAACAAAAATTTTTTAATTATATTTTTAATTACATTTTCTACAAAGCCAAATAATTAAAAAATTTTTATTTTCGAAATTGATTTTGGACACATCAGAGGCCAACTCGGGAGGTCTGAAGCGGCCAGGCGAATTTTATGCGTGGTTATAGAATTCGCAACCTCATTTATATGTTTAAAAGTTACATGCTTTTTTAAATCGATGGACCGAGAAAAAATTCCTCTTCAATTTTTTTAAACTGAAGAATATAAACAGAGGGAAATAAAAACTAGCTGTCAAGTTGTATCAACTTTTGTACTCATTCAATGAGCACTTTGCTTCCTGTAAGCAAATATGATTTGCTTCCTCGTAGAGGTATTCTTTACATCAGCATTAAATTTAGATTATTTGAGAAGTTATATTCAAAAAATTTATTTTCGAAAACTCCAATAAAGCATAACTTTCTTATTTTTCAATTAAATGAATTAATCTTACAGGTCAATTGATTCGTCTAGACACGAAGAATCTTCATTTTTCTTACATCAGCTTTAAATTTTAATTCTTTCAGAAATTATAGTGAAAAAATTACTTGTTTAAAAATACAATTAACCATAACTTTCTAATTTTTCTATGAAATAAATTAATCTTACAGGTCAATCGATTTGTCTAGACACAAAAAATCTTCAGTTTCTTTACATCAGCTTTAAATTTTAATTATTTCAGAAATTATAGTCGAAAAATTACTTTTTTAAAAATACAATTAACCATAACTTTCTTATTTCTCAATTAAATACATTAATCATATAGGTCAATCGATTCGTCTCTACATAAAGAATATTCAATTTCTTTACGTCAACTCAAAATTTTGATTATTTGAAAACATAGAGCGAAAAATTAACTTTCAAATTTATAAATAACCATAACACACTTGATATCCGTTAAAATTACCTTTGCAATAAACTTCCCTCATATTTATTATTTTCTTTGACCAACTTGGGCATCCTAACCTCCACCTGTCAATGGACTTGGAAATATTTTCTTCTTTCGGAAGAGAATATTTCTAAGTCCACACAAAATTGCTATAAGTTTGGGGGTCTCTCTTCACCGTCCGTGCTCCTGATACACGCGAAATTACTTCAAAGCTTGAGGTTCTCTCTTCACCATCCGTGCTCCTGATACATACAAATCATCGCTCCCACTTTAGCAACGCTCCATGTATCCCCCATTTTTTAATAAGAGCCAATCCTCGATTGTAGCGAGCGAACGATTGGTCGACGAGATCCCCAGTAATGCCTATAATAATAGACACTTTCGTTCTATAAGTCCAGACTCTCCCTGGCCCTCACCGTGTATGAAACTCTACAACTCTATCTAAAATAAAGCTTTTTTAGAAATAACAGACTCTTATTCCTTTTTAGATTATTAGTCGCCTCGCCTTCTTTTTCGCATGCCCCGATCCCGAAAGGAAAACCGTTCTCCGGAAAAAAGCCACGATCGTGATTCTGTCCATTCCGGACGACGAGAACATCACCTCCGAAGAAGCCATGACAGAAATTCCCGTCTTCCTCGTCGGCAAGGAACTCGAAGTTCTGCGGACTCCCTTCCTCGAGCCCCGAGAATTCGTTCTCCAAATCCTCATCTGAGGTACGAACTTTTAGCACTTAGTGCTACCGGAGCCACATACCGCTTCCACCAGGGATCTCCGAAGGTTGTTCCCTTAACCTGGATACCTCCATCACCCGACCTTATTTCTGACCTTGGTCTAAGAGTACCAAACTTGGTTTCAAACCCTGAGGAAAAACCCCGACGTGCTCACTCGCCGAGGCTTCCCGATCCTGTCGAGCCAAGTACTCCTTTCATCGATTTAAGCCCTGGAAGAAATTCATGGTTAGAGACACCCCCTACATCCCCGGAAAGACGGACCATCGGAATGGTGACCCAACAACCATTCACTGACTAAGGAATTAACCTCGCTATTGGGAACGGAACCTAGGTACCACGACTCACCCAGAAAGAGGAATCAAACCTTAACAAACGCCATCTTGATTCCTCGAAGAAGACGACCTGTCATCTTGAGCGACAGAAACGCGTGCAATTATCTAATCTCCGTAGATCACGAGATTAAATAAACCTTCCCAGAACCCTTATCGCCTTTTCTCGGTCCTTTTAAGGACCATCCTTTAACCAAATTCTCCCCTAAAAATATCGGTCCTTTTCAGGACCACCAATTATTTTAAACTGTACGAACTACATTTTAAATTACATAACAATAACTCTCCCACTTGCTGTTATCACCCTTATTTTTTAATGAAGTGCATTAATCATATAGGTCAATCGATTCGTCTCGATGAAAGGAATCTTAGTCTTCTTTACATCAGCTTTAAATTTTCAATATTTGATAAGTTATAGTGGAAAAATGAATTTTACGAAAATTATAAAAGTACATAAAATTTGTAAAATTTGTTAAACCCTTATAATAAATTCAACTAGGTATATAGTGGAATAACTATGCAAAATTTCATCAATTTATCTCTACGCGTTTTCAAGAAATTGCTGGATCGTGACACACAACATACACACACACACACACTCACATACATACATACATACATACATACATCATCATATTAGATATATTACCCTTGAAATATGTTCAAAAAAACCTTTTTTAGGACACTGGATTTTGTCACCACTACAAAGCTTCCTCTATGAGGAAGCAAAAAGAAACAAAAGGAGGAAATATGTAGCTTCTGATAATAGAAGGAATTTTATAAAGTTATAGAAAATCAGTGAAAAATGAATAATATTGAATTATTTTTTGTTTCGGATATTTAGAAATTCAAAACGAAGATCAAGAATTGAGGAATATTTCGAATAGGCGAGCTTTCAATGACACGCCAATTTTTTCGCAACCTACAATCATCACTTCCCCACCTTCTCATCAAAGGGGTGAGATATTATATATTTAATACATTAAATTTTTTCGCGCGCAACTCATAATCATTTTATTATTTTCAGAAAACCCTAATAGAAGGCCGATTCCTGTAATTACTTCAGATTGGATTTCGACACCACAATCACAACTTAGTGTTCTTTCGGGAACTTATTTTTTATCTGGAGTAGAACAATTAGAAATTCAGCGAATTATTGACTTGAATACACGTAAGTTTTATTTCTTGCTAAAAAAAAAACATATTTTTAAAATTAAAAGAAAATTAAAAGACAGAATCGAGGACTTGTTCATTCGGGAAAGATAACATACTCTTAATTTAAAGAATTAGAAAGTTTCCTCGTTTTAGGATTGAGAAAAGATTTCCTAATCACAGGAATGAGGGTAGCCAACCAGATTTCAAAATAAAAATATATAAAGATTTAAGATTACAAATATTATTTATTAAATAAAAGAAATAATTAATGATCTTGGTTACAATATGAAAAGTAAAACCTCAGCCTTTGACAGAAAAATATTTATAATGTGTACCTGACCATTGTAGAATATTCGAAGTTGAATGTACACTCTCAAAAGTTGAATTTCGATCACCGACTCTTATGATTGTTTCTTCAGCCTAAGTCCGAGATCACTACCCGAACTAAGTACGATGTTGCTTACAGAAACCAACTCCGAAAATGGTTTCAGAGACGAAGTCCAAAATGGGATAATTAAGAGAGTATAATAGAGTTGGAGACTGTAGTATGTAGTAAAAAAAGAGATTCTTTCCGAACCGCAGACTGACTGTTTGGTCCCATTTCTTTTGTTTATTGTCTCCTCACCCCGGAAGGGTTAGGACATGATGATGTTCTAGATATTTCAAGGAAATTTTGAAGATCTTCCAGAATTTCCTTATTTGATCATGTGCATTTTCTAGGTTGCGTATTCCGAGGTTTTCGGAGAAAACGGAATTGAGAAAGTGCACACTTAAAGGTTGACTTAAAGTTCATAAATTTAAAGAAGAGGTATACATGTGCATGGTTGTACTAACTTGCAGCCTTAGTGAAAACCTGTTTGGCTATAATGCATTCGCTGGTTTTCGGAGTTCAGGAAACATAAATACAGAAAATATAATTTTCTTTGAAATACTGTATAAATATTCTGTGACATGTTTTCTAAAAGATGTGAATACAAGGTAGAGATGCAAAGATGAGAATTTTCTAATAGGCTTGTGACTTACATCTTATTTGAGTTTAAATCCAAAATCTTTTGAATGTTGTTGAAAGAGTAATATTGTTGTTAACTTTAGAATAAATGTTGGGTTACATTACTAAGTGTCAGCTGAGAAACATTAATTATTGTGGTTGGTCTTCTTAGCTTACAATGAGTATTTAAGCTGTAAATTATGTTATAATGTTTACAAATAAATTAATTAGAATAACGTCGTCATTGACAACTTTGTGAATGAGTTTAGCAAGTAAAGAAATCAGGATCGTATTTACCAGTGTTTCCTTTCTTCTACTTCTTCTTAATTCTTCATTGGCTAGTGCCTGCTTCTAAAAAGCTTTGCACATACGGCCATGACCCGGTAAATTTCATAGTAAACATAAGACTGGGTAGACCTTCCCTCCTTCGCGCCATCTGGAACAACGGTGAAAAGGCTCCAGACCAACGGGACAGCAGGCTGGGGATTGGGGAACCCAGCCCACTGTTCACGGATGGTGGACTCTGCAGAGTCCGCCATTAAGAATTAAAAATTGTTAAAAATTAAGGTAATAAATATATATATTTATTACCTTAATTTTTAATATTTTTGGAAATTTTTTGTAGAAATCGTTTGGTGGTCGTATGGTGGTGTTTCGTAGTCCACTTTGTGGTGAAAAATAACAAAATTATGTTAGTTTTTATAATGTTATAAAAAATGAAAAGTGTTACGTTTATTTATCATTATAGTATTAAAAACTTAGGGTGAAGTTCCGAATAGTGTTTATCCTTGATTTTCTTGAAACTTCGTATACTTATGTATTTTGATGCGCTGATTACGAAAATGATTGTAAAAGTTGGCGCAAATTTGAATTTAATGAGAAAAACCATAAAAACTCCATAAAATCATGATTTTTTGAGAGTATCTCAGCTAATATGTAAAATTAAAAAAAATGTTTCAAACAAAATTTGTAGTTCTCATTGAAATACACATTTTTTGTTTGAAACCTTTTTTTCTGCGAGTGATAGTTTTTGCGAAAATCAATGATACAAAGATTACAATCATATCTCCATTCGTTTTGGTTTGGTAACTTATGCTTCTCACCCTTTACCATTCCCTTTAGCATCCCATTTGCCATTTCCTTTTACCATTCCCTTTACAATTCCCTTTGCCATATCTATTTGTCATTTTTCTTTCTCATTCCCTTTACCATTCCCTTTGCCATTTCTCTTTAACATTCCTTTTACCATTCCCTTTTCCATTCCCTTTACCATTCCTTTTGCTATTTCCTTTTGTCATATCCCTTTTCATTTCTCTTTCATATTCCCTTTACCATTTCCTTTGCCATCCCCTTTTTCATTTCCCTTTACCATTCCTTTTGCCATTCCCTTTGCCATTTTCCTTTACCATTCTCTTTTTAATAATTTTCGTTTACATTGATTTCCATTTAGAATGTAAAGAGCTATGGTATATGGGTTTTTTTATAAATAAAAATCGATATATTTTTTTTCGCGAAAACTGTCACTCGCAGAAAAAAATGTTTGAAACAAAAAATGTGTATTTCGATGAGATCTACAACTTTCGTTTGAAATATTTTTTTAAATTTTGCATATTAGCTGAGATAATCGCAAAAAACAATGATTTTATGGGGTTGTTATAGGTTTTCCCATTAAACTCAAATTTGTGCCAACTTTCACTATCATTTTCGTGATCAGCGCATCAAAATACATAAGTATACGAAGTTTCAAGGAAATGAAGTATAACCACTATTCTGAACTATATCCAAAACATGTATAAAAGTACATAAAACCTGTAAAATTAAATATTTTGTTAAACCCCTGTGATAGAATCAATATTTTTAGAGTGGAACTCGGGGTGGAATAAATGGATAAGAGTGCCAAATTTCGTCAACTTCTATATATATGTATATACACGTTTTTGAGATATGGTAGGATCTATAAAAGTGTGACATACACACATACTCATTCGGACAATTTTTCAGGACATTATACAAAATATATTCCGCTTGAAGATTATTCAAAAGAAAAGAAATGGATTTTATCACAACTAGAAAGCTTTTCTCCTACGAGTAAGCAAAATAGATAATATAAAATTTCTACTGGACTCTTCAAATGAGATCAATTTTTTATTTTTCCCGTTTCCTACATATAATTATTTCAAAGTACTATTGATAATAGCTTATAATTAATAATTATTAATTAATAAATTAAAATATTTATAACTATTTATTCAATATTACAAGAATTAATTGAATAAATATATCATTCATTGAATTGTTTACTTTTATACTCGGAAATTCCCATGAAGGAATACGACGGATTGGGAACAATCCTATAAACAATTAGAAATTGTTTTGTGTTCTCCATACGCGACTGTGCTAAAATTTTATATAATATAACCTTTTAATTTTTCGAACAATAAATTATCATAATTTTATTTTTCAAATACTAAACCAAAAGGTTACGGGCAATTTAATTCAATTTGATAGACTTTCAAATAATCAATAACCAGAATTTGGACGCCAGGTTATTTTATAATTCTCCAAAATAACCAAAAGATATTCAAAATGATTTTCAAATGAATTTAAGAATAATGAATATCCAGCCATACTCAACAAGTAGAGGGGTCGAGGTAAGAAGATCACGAGATATCAATGAGAATGAGTCATTTTATGAATTTAAAAAAAGTAATACTTCAATTTATTATCTAAATATAAATCAATATGGGGTTACGCCCATTTCAGTTATTACGACAATGGTCATCACAAGTCAAATCATCAGAGTCAAATACAAATAGATTATTAGAGTTTTGATTCTCAATACAAAAATTAGTTAAACATTCCACAATAATTGACTAGGATTCGACTCATTTCAATTTACTGAAGTTAAATAATAAATAACCAAAACTTATTTTTAAAAGTTCAATTGATTTCCAAAAAGGCGGTTAGAGCAGATTATGGATGTCAAGTAACACGTCATTTTGGAAATATGCTAATCATCATCAATTTAACCATAAAGAAGGTAATTGTAAGTATTTTCAAAATCAATTAATTGCACAAAATAATGATCTCAGACGGAGTCCGGAAAAACAAGATAATATCATGAAGGAAAGAACGAAAGACATGCCTTAGACAATTTCAGAGAAATAAATTGTCGAAAGGCAACGCCTACTCTCAAATTCCAAATAATAATAATCTTTAAAAGGCTCACGCCCAATCAACAATTGCGCCTCCTTATTAACAATATCCAATAGTGGCAATACAATATTTTATTGGAGCCTTCTCAATTTCGAATTACAAAATAATAGAATTTCTGCAGAAATAATTGACAGCACACATGTGCACGGAAACACAGTCGAGAATGGAATGACGATTATAATTATGCTTTCCGTCTCAGTGCTCTCAGATCGAGCTAGAAATTTACTCCCTCCACATCCACTATTTTAGCGAAAAAAAGCAATTTTTCAAGTATAATTTGTCAAAATTTTGAAATTATTTCTCTTTTTAAGTGTTTTCTTGAATTATATAAATAAAATTTCCCACATTATATATAATAAATTACTTTTTTTCGATAAATTGTAAAAGTAGAGGGGGTAAATTTCTAGCTCGATCTGAGAGCACTCTTCCGTCTTGTCGGCAAGCGGGCGGAGATGACGTATAAGCGACGCTCATTAAAGTTTCAGCTGATTGTCTGTTGAGAGTCTGTCGCTTAGCGAACGAAGTGCATTACGCCGATTGGCTATCGTCCGGAACAATATCCAACACTTAGTTCACTTTACTCCCACCGCGTAACCACGGAGTATGGGTGGACACTGCGCCAAATTCAAACGATGATACGTCCTGAAGCTTTTCCTTCTAGGTGACTGGATTGGAACTTGAACGAATGACCAAATGCAATGAAATCATCCTCCAATTTAAGAATAGGACCAGCCGGCCCTAATGCACCTAGTTTAACAAATTGTAAAACGAGTTGTACGTACGAAGGGTGAATATTTGTGCCCTTTTATTTCTCGCTGCCTCTTTTTTTTTTGTTATTAGATATGCCATTTTATGTGACTATTATGAGGATGTTGGATTGATATTTTGATTTATATTTATGTGTATTTTTATCACAATTATATATCATATTTTGATTTACATTTATGTATGTTTTTATCGCAATTGAATTGAAAATGAATTTCTTTTATTAAATTTATTTGAAAATTTTCGGTTGACGAAATTTGAAAGTTGAATTTTATTTGATCTCGTATTTATAATCGCCGGAATCTCTATTATGAAATTGATTTGAAATTATTGATTGAATGATTTTAGTTGGTCTCGTATTTGTAATCGCTATTGTATATTATTTGTGTTTTTATATTGTGTAAAAGATTTGCGGGCATTTAGACTTTGTTTTGTTTGTAAGAGTATCGATAATAAATTTATAATACGCGTAATCTTTGAAAATCTTTAGGACGGATTTAAATGGGTTTTTAATCTTGACATCCATTTAATCGACCGTCTCGATACGTTAATGAATCTAGGAAAAAGATTTGTTACACTATTAAGAACTGAATTTTGGTATCCAAATCGAATGCCTTGTGCTTTCAATTTTAAGAAAGCTGCAGTTTCTACCCAACTAAAAAATCCATTTTTGTACATTGAAGGAAAATGCAAGTGCGACGATAATGTTGAAAATGTATTTATTGCAATAGCAGACACAAAACCTTCTAAAAAGTATGGTTTATCGATAAAAGTTAGACAGGAACTTTTGAAGAAAGGTGCAGCGAATTGTAGGCGGGATATTGCAAAAAGCGTGCAAAATGTTGGAAATTTGCCAGTACCAATTCTGTATAAAAGTGAAGTTTTAAGAAAGTTACTACAAGAAGATCGGGATGAAGAACTTGGCATCGATCGTAAAGAAGGAAATGACGTTGTGCGAATTATGCAAAATTTAAAATACAAGCTATCTTATATTGGATCTATCTGACTCATCGCAGCAGATCCGTACAGAGTACATTATCAATTGCCGGAGCAAAAGCTAGTGTACAAGGAATATTGTCGACTTGTTAAATGTCACTATTTCTCTGGATAGTACAATAAATCTCGCGACACGATTTAAAACAATTGACAACATAAGGTCTGCAAATATATTTCTCTTCGAAATTCTTGTTAATGTTTTTGGAACGACTGTTTCAGTGGGATAGATGTTATCCGCAGCGCAGGATGCTAACACCATGCAACACTGGTTGAACGATTGGTTCTTGTCAGTTAGTACAGTACCAATTGAAGCTGTGTCGGACTATTCTAGAGCCTATTTAGCCACAGAGTCTATAGCATTTAATCAAATGTCTATAAAAAATTATGTGATGAAATGCTTTTCAACGTTGAACGTAGATGATTTTTATAAACATGAACGACCGGCTACTACATACATTCGAATTGATGTATCGCATTTCATCGCCATTTTTTGTCGATTGAAATGCTTCAATGCGGATAATAGAGTCGTGAAAGGTTTCCTGATTCGTTGCGTTACTCTTTTGGTATCTTGTGAAGATTTTGAACGCTTTGAAGAGATTTTACTGCTCATATTAACAATCTCGACACATCACTATACTGGTCTTATCATCGACAGCTTAGAGCCATCACCTGCAGAGGTAGCTCGATTAAAATTATTAGATTTCATATCCAGCACAGAACACAATGCGATGTGTTTAGTTCCCCATGAAGATGGTGATGACTTCAAAAAGACTGTGACGAAATTATCTAACAGCGGATTGGATACACAGGACAACGAAGACTTTCTAAACGAAGATCCAAATTCAGATGTGACCGTTAAAGAATGGTTTGCTTTAATAAAAACAAAAGCGGACAAAGACAAAGACACTGTAACGCAAAGAGGACTACTGAATCGTTATCGGTTAGATCAATTTGCCAATCATTTGGGGAAACTGGCTAAAGAAGCTCCTTTGTGGTCAGCTATTATGCGAAAAATATTCGATTCGCCTTGCATAAGAGCCACGAGTTGTCACGTCGAAGGAGATTTCGGCCAATTAAAAACAAATGTGTTACATAAGCGTGTGCAGGGACCAGTTCGACCTGAAAAACTGCTCAGGATCCATTTTGATGAATCTAGATCCAACAGCGAATTCAGAATTGAAATTCGGGGAAAATTGACGAAATAAAAGTGAAAAAAATAACATTTATTTTAATCGGACTGTCAATGATTCTCCGAAATCTACACACAATCCAAAGAAATGTTTGCTGAAAATTAAAACTTCTAGAAATTCATCACATTATTTTAGGCCATATCACGATTACAAGTGAATTCACATAGCAATATTGAATTCTAAGGCAGTGAGGCCTGTTATGTTTTTTACTACGAAACAGTAATCGTTTCTCAAATAGTGTGATGCTTGGTGGTAGGAGAATAATGATACGCGGATTATGTTCCTTTGAAAGTCTTGTGTCAGTCCTTGTTAATAGCGCAATCGATATCCCTGAATATTTGGAACATATCGAAAAATCGAAACATAACATTTTTGGTTTCCTTTTTTAGTCCTTCTCGACCACGGAGCACACCCATCAGTTAAGCATATTTATGTCCAGCGTGATTCAATTTTGCAGCATTTTACTCCGGATGTTATGAACTACAATTTGAATGCAGCAATACCTTTAGAGAAAGTATCGTCAAGACTACTAAGGTCAATAGACGTTGAAACAAATATTTTTAAAATGTGAGCTTTTATGATGAAAGGAGAACCAAGTTTAAAGCTAATTAGAAGCTGCAAATGTGGTTCTCGTAAAGAAGAAAATGTTCCAGCATTGGATATAAATACTAAAATTATTCAAAGCGATGACTTTAACTCTTAATTATAATAAATCCCACTACTTTTATAAAATGCATTGCAAAAAATTGCAGGTACTTTACAGACGAGGAAATTGAACTTATAACGGTATGGCTATACTCCAAAGCGCTTGGGAATTGGCACACAATCTTGTGCGTACCGGCACGGCAGAGCGCTGAGCTAGATTGATTAAATATCCATCGACGAGCAGTAGCGCCTAAATACGATAGGAACGCGACTATCAGTCTCGTCCACCAACGACATAATTTCTGATGAGGATATAAGACGAGCGCTGGCTCACTATCGTCGTCCAGTACCGGGCTGACCGCACCAGTCTAGCAGTCTCGCATCCATTGGATTACGCGAGTTTAACCTGCAAATTGGAAGAATTAAGATTCTCCTTGCATAAGTGCATGAGTGCTGTGGTCTTCGTCTCAACGCCACACGTTTCGTCACATTCAGAAAAACACGTTCTGTCGGAAAAGCGTGCAGTTGACGAGGCACAGTGACTCGAGGAATTAATTGTGAATCGGTTTGCATCAGATTTCTTGTTTTCGGCTAAGGCAAAAACAAGGATACATCGAATTATGATTTTTTCATCGGTTATTTAAAATGGCGATAGCATTTTGCTGCTTCGTTTTCCGTTCTTTTAGTACGTGAAAGTGAACGCCAGTGTCACTACTGTAGACCAGTGCCGTGCCTACTCGGGAATTTACGAATTCAAGATTCACGTATCAGTCTGACGTAAGCAGAACAGTATCGTGCCTAGAAAGTTTATGGACTTTGGAACGGGTACTTCGGACAATTTCGATTAAAAGAATATTTCGAGATTATTTAAAATGAGTGAAGCCGAAAATAATCCAGAAGTCATGAAAATGACCAGATTTACGCTTACGACCCTAAAGGAGTTACTTCGGCAGTTTAATCTTTCGACAGGAGTAGAATCTTCCAAGAGTAGAATCATCGACACCAAAAAGAATGCTATCCGGACAAGGCAACTACAGCTGAGCGGTTTTCGTGTGCTCGCCAACTGATCCGAAGAGAAAGAGAGCGAGGTGGCTGAACGACGATTCGCAGCACCGTTGCTCGCCGGTTCAGGCCCCACCCCCCAAGTCTGCACTCAAGCAACCGAAGTAACAGCCATGTTACACCTCCCCCCCTCCATGTGGGAGTTTGGGTCCATGACCGAAACTTTTTCCAATAACGCAAGTTCGCATTCAAAATCTAAAACTTCTTCCCCCTGCGTCTCAACTTCCCACTCAGGGTTCCTAACATCCCATCTTCTCTTCCGACTAGCTTTAATCTCTAACTTTAATACCCCTTGAAATTTCACATTAACCTCTTCCCAATCCGCCTTAATGTATTTGCTCTTATCGTGACTAGGGCTCGTCAGATTTTGCCTGTATCTGTACGGTCTGTCATTACAGTAACTATCGTGGAATATGTATATTTCTTCTGGAACTAATCTCTTACAAAATTGGCACTTTTTTGCCCCTACTCTATTTATTTGCTTCGATGGTTCCTTCCTTCCTTCCAGTCTCTCCATCTTTGGTTCTATGTGTCTACCTGTAACATTCGAAAACCAAACAAAAAAAATTTTTTTAAATTCTTTGGGTCGGGGAGTTCGAGTAATTCCTTAGAGTTTGTGTATTTTATTTTATTTTTTATTTTCCCCACCTGGGTTGCGTTCAAACGTCTGTTACAAAAAGAAATCGCCCTAGGCGTTTTTCTTGGCCCAGAGTTCCCTCTGGACCCTCCTGACTTCCTACTCCCTCTCTCGCCTGATTCTGCGGACTTCCGCCTCCACTTCTCTCCTCCTCTGCTCCCTGTTCTGGGCCCAGAGTCGGTCGGCCTCCGCCCGATCCTCCTCTGCCCTTCTCTCCGCAACTTCGCGCAACAGGCGCGCGACTTCCGCGGTCGTCTCCCACTCAACTTGACTCCTTAGTTGGAGCTCCCTGAGCTCGTGGGCGATCTCGTCCGCGATGATGTCCCGCACGTGACGGTGTGGACCGTAAGGAATCTCTTCCTTGGGCACCCCCGCCCTTCTCTGCTGTAGCCAGTTTAGTGCTTTGCAGCGGTCCAGGTGACCGACAAGTGTCTCCTCCGTCCTCACCCGCTGGCACAGCCTGCATTTTGTGCTCTCCATCTAAAGAGAACGTTTATTTTCTTTGGAGTTGGAGTCGTTTATGTTCAAAGAGTTGGAGTCATATAAATTTATCGAGTCTGAGTTAGAGTATCGAATTGGAGTCTGTTAGAGTTTTTACCTTTACCTTTATTTTTTGTTGTTGCTCTTTCTCTTCCTTTAACGGTTATTTTTACTTTATTTCTTACTAATTCTATTTCTACTTGATTTTACTTTATTCCCTTGTGCTTACTTTATTTCCTTTATTTATTTCCTTCTTACTTTATTTGTGTTACTTTATTTCCCTATTTTTGCGTTATCTATACTTTTTTCCAATTTAAAATCATTAACGTCCCAATTACCGATACTCTTTCCCTTTAAATCTTTTAACTCGTACATCGTTGGAGACAATTTCTTTTCTACTATAAAAGTACCTTTATATTTGTCGTACACTTTACCTGCTTTACTTTCTGCTTTTTTTGACAACTTATTTACTTTTTTAAGGACACTATCCCCTATTTTAAATTCTTGCGGCCTCCTTCGAAGGTTATAGTATCCTGCTTGTCTCTGATTTGCCTCATCTAAGTTTTTCTGAACCTGATCTTTTATTACTTGGTAGCTACGCCACCTATTCGTCCATTTATCGACGTCTTGAAACTCTACTTCTTCCGAATTTTCTATTTCCGATTTTAGGGATTGCTGCGGCTGCAATTCCCTACCTAAATTAATGAACGCTGGAGTAAAACCCGTCGACGCGTTTTTACTCGTATTCATTGCATACTTGATATCGACTAGATATTCGTCCCATGACGTATGATCATCGTCCAAGTATGCCTTAATTAATTGCTTTATTGTTCGATTATACCTCTCAGTTAGATTCGCCTGAATGTAATATTTTGGTGTGGTTACGTGCCTAATCCCGAATTTTTCTGCTAACTTCCTAACCGTTTTGTTGACAAACTCCGTTCCATTGTCTGTCAACAATATTTTGGGGGTTCCCCAGTGCGAGATTATTTTATTATAGAACTCTTTTTCTATTTCTTTACCATTAGCCTTCTTAATCGGAATTATCTCCACCCATTTAGAAAAATTATCCACCACTACCAGGATATATTGATTCTTACGTTTCTTTGACAATGGTAATGGGCCTATTATGTCTGCTGTGACCATTGTCCAAAGTTCTTCAACTATTCGCTTACCCATTAGTCCTACTTTAGGTTTGTTTCTTGGCTTAATTCTCTGACAAACTTTGCAGCTCTTAACGTAATTTAATACTTCGGAATAACTTCCTGGCCAAAAATAGCTTTCTAATATTCTCACGTACGTTTTCTCGCATCCTAAGTGGCTGCCTGCACGTTGTCGTGGTTTTCTAACAAAACCTGTTTCCGCAATCTTTTAGGAATGACTAATTTCCACGGATTCGAATCTGGTAATAGTTTTGACTTTAAAGGATCCGGTCTATAAAAGTATAATTGGAAATCCCTAATTCTCCAATTCTCGTTTTCTTTTGGATGCTTCAACACCTGCCTAACCTTGGCTTTATACCAATCGTCGGTTTCCTCTTTTAGGTTTTTTAGAGTTTTTTCTACGCATGTCGCTAAGGCGCTGCCTAACGGTTTTTCGACTTCGTTTTTTCGCGAGAGTGCATCCGGCATGTGATTCGAAGTACCTTTCCGATAGACTACTTCGTAATCGTACTTCAAAAGTTCTAGAGCCCATCTGGCTACTCGACCTGTTGGGTTCTTCATGTTATGAAACCATTTCAGAGCTTGGTGATCAGTCAATACCCTGAAATGAAAGCCCTCTAAATAAGGTCTAAATTTCCTTATCGCCCAAATTACTGCTAAACACTCTAGCTCTGTTGTCGAATATCTCGTTCCCGCTCCGTTTAAGCCCCTACTCGCGTAAGCGACTACATGATTTTCCCCGTTTTTAACCTGTGTTAAAACTGCTCCTAACCCTGTAGTACTCGTGTCAGTTTCTAATTGAAAAGGTATTGTAAAGTCTGGGTGTACTAAGATCGGATCTGATGTTAACGCTTTCTTAATTTTCTCAAAGGCTTCTTCCTGATCTTTTCCCCACTCCCAGGCTTCACCTTTCCTTAACAACCTATTAAACGGTTCCACCGTTTCTGCAAAACGTGGTATAAACTTCCGGTACCAACTCGACATTCCAATCAGTCTTTGCAATTGTTTTATATTTTTCGGCGCTGGGTATTCCTGAATTGGTTTAATTTTTTCCTCGTCTATTTGTATACATCTTTCATTTATTTTTAGTCTCAAATATCTAACCTCTGAGCAACCAAATTCGCATTTCTCAGGGTTAATGGTTAATTCAGCTTTATCTACCCTATCCAATACTATCCCTAAGTACTTTAAGTGCTCATCGAAGCTATCAGTCGCGATAACTATGTCATCCAAATAGCTAAAAACCTGTGGCTTCAATTTGGGTGTTATTATTTTGTCCATAAGTCTCTGGAACGTTGCAGGCGCATTGGTCAGTCTAAAGGGCATCCTCTTGAACTGGTACATGCCCTTTCCAGGAACTATGAACGCGGTTAGAGGTTTGGACTCTTCCTCTAAAGGTATTTGCAAGTATGCCAATTTCAGATCTACCTTGGATATATATTTCGCGGCCTTGAGAGCTTCTTTGATCTCATCCATCAAGGGTTTCGGGTCACTGTGTTGACTTTCCAAAAGTCCAAACAAAACCTATATTTTCCGTTTGGTCGTTTAATCATGACTATCGGATTCGACCATTCTGAGCATAAGGGTTCAATTATTCCCTGCTCCAGCATTTTATCCACTTCTTCGCTTGCAAGGGCTTGTGCCCTTGCACATCTATTCTATGTTTCGCCAGATGCGTTGCCCTATGCTCTTTTCCTATCTCAGGTTTGATTTTCTTTTTTAAAAACTCTTCCAACCTTCGCTGTTGGTTCTCCTTTAATTCGCAAATTCCTGACGCTCTTTCGTCACCCATTTTTATGCTTTTCCTATTCCTATTTTGAGTTTCTTTTGCCATCTTCTTTTTCTTATCTACCTTCTTTAATGTTGCCTTATTTTTAAATTCTTGCCAACTATTTTCGCTTTGGCTTTTTATCCACTCTCTCATTTTATTTTTAGGTATTCTTGATTCCATTAGCTTCGGCACTTCTTTACTTCTTGTGCGCGAGCTTACCTGTTCCTCACTATCTTCCTCTCTTAACTTACTTAGACATTCGAACCGATTACTAAGTGGAATTCGGGAAACCTTTGGTGTGAAATTCAGAGTTCGTGCTTTCTCTGATAATACTGATATTTTAGGACTTATTATTTTCCCCAATTCCGGTTTAGTTCTCGTTTCTCTAACCAACTCGGTTGTTCTGAACCTTTTTTTTTTTAATTTGCTCCCAAATTTTATTTTAGGCCCATTCTGAGGATTGAGTGACTCTTGATTTGGATTGTCGATTTTAATCGGCTCTGGGAGGGCTATCGGTTGAGACTCTATTTTGAATTTATCAAAGGGTTGTCTGGCAACAACCAAACTTCTTTATCATAATCAAGTGTCATTTTCAAATCCTTGATCATGTCTGTCCCTAAAATTCCTACTGACTTCAATTCGGAAACTATCCTGACTAAGAGTTTTTTCCTGAGATTCCCTATTTCTACTGTAATAGACACTTGCCCCGTAATCTCTACTTCTTCCCCATTTGCAACTATTAGGGTTCGTGAGACGGGCTCTGATACCACAATTTTTGATTTTTCTATTTTCTGTTTGAGTTCCTTTCCGACGTATGTGTGTGTCGCACCTGTGTCTACTAGCAATTTAAATAATTTTTCCCTAAATTTAATTATTAAATGAAACCTTGTTTCACCTTTACCATTATTCTCAGAATTTAAATTTTCTGGCGTTCTGGCTCCAGGTAGTTTATTTCCCTTAGCCCGCCCTTCTAGTTTCCCGAATTCTGATATCTATATCGGCAATCCCTTGCAATGTGACCAGGTTTGTCGCACATATAGCATTTATAGGTTTGTCTTTGTTCCCTAGAGTTTCTAAACGGCCATGGTTTTCTAATTGGGGGTTCTGTTACCATTGGCTCAGCCTTCGTTTCTGATTTGGGCACGTCAGATTTATTTAAGGGCCTATTTGTTAATACCAGTATTAACAAATAATTAACACTTTATTTATCGTAAAGAATACTCCGGCTAAATCCCAAAATACAAGAGTAGAATCGTCGACACCAAAAAGAATGCTATCCGGATAAGGCAACTACAGCTGAGCGGTTTTTGTGTGCTCGCCAGCTGATCCAAAGAGAAAGAGAGCGAGGTGGCCGAACGACGATTCGCAGCACCGTTGCTCGCCGGTTCGGGCCCCGCCCCCCAAGCCTGCACTGAGGCAACCAAAGTAACAGCCATGTTACAATTTCCACGAAAAACTGATTTTGGCCAATGCTGTGTCAGTTGACGAGGACGAAATAGTTGATTATTTGATTGATGGTATACCAGAGATGTCGATCAGAAATCAAGCCAGATTCCAATGTTTTAAGGATAAGAAAACATTATTAGAAGCTTTCGAAAAAATCACACTGAAAGGTGATAAGAAATTCCAGGGAACGTCAAAATACGAAATGACAGATTCCACCAACAAGATTAAGTCCGAGGATGCTAAGGCTAAGACAGATGAGTCTTCAAAGTTCCGGTCAGGCGGCAGTCGCACTTCTACTAGATGCTTCAACTGCAATAAATTTGGTCATCTTGCACCAGACTGTACAATGCCGAGACGTGACATAGAAGCCTGCTTCAAATGCTTTAAAACGGGACATCAGATTAAAGAGTGCCCAGAAAACTCTAAGGATCCAGCAAAAGAAAAGGCATCTCAGATCAGCTACGTATCGGAGCTAGAGATGGGCGATTCTGAATCCATATTTTGAAGATCGATCTTTTCCACTCAAAAGATCGATCTTTTGAATCGATTTTTTACTAGTCGATTTTTTGCTGGATCGATTCTTTACCCTCAAAATCGAGGAACCGATTCTCGCGTTGTTCGTTCGTCCCATGTGGGCGCGCAAAACGCAAAACGTAAAATGAACACGCAATCATTACACTATTTTGTAAAATTTTCTACATTTGTAAATTGTAATAAACTGTGTCTATTAATTGTCGATCTTTAATCATTTTATTAAAATTTGAATAAATGTAATTATTTATAGGTAAATATAAACTTTTTAAGACATTTTTACGTCGATCTTAAAAGATCGATTCTTTTGATTCCGATCTTTTTCTGAATCAATCTTTTTAAATTCGATCCTGGATCGATTTAAGAATCGATCTTTTCGAAAGAATCGTCCATTCCTAATCGGAGCAGAGAACTGCAGATGAGCAATACTTCAAGGACGACGTCTACCAGATCACCTGTGAAAATAAAAAGTATGAGTTGACGTTGGATACTCCACTTGATACAGGAAGTCTCATCAGCTTCATCAAGAAATCACTTGACCCGGATTTAGTTATTAATTTTAAAGACATTAAGAATAGTCCATATACAGGTATCAACGAAAGTGAATTTAAGTACTACGGATTGGTAAGCTGCAATGTAATTATGGATAAGTGCGTTCGAAAAGAGTTATCACTCTTTGTTGTACCCGACACAACAATGCGAATTTCGGTGGTTTTAGGCAGAGATGTATTAGGAAGTTTTGGTCTAGGTTTTTCATCGCGTGATGCTGTCGTAGAGGCTATTAAAGAAATTTTAGCTATTGAACTTGACAGTAAATTTGAAAAAATTGATCAGTCGCTTGAGATAAATTCAGAAATCGATTACGAAACTCAATCACGACTTCGAGAATTGTTTACGCGAGAATACTTGACCCCAGAACGACCCGAATCTCCTAATGTCAAAGTAGAAACTTGTTTTGAGATTGACAGATAAAGAACCTTTTCATTCCCATGTTTGTAGGTTGTCATTCGAAGAGAAAATTAAGCTGGAAAAAATAATAGAAGGGTGATTAATCAGAAAAATTATCCGTCCTAGCATTTCACCTTATGCGTCACCGATCCTTATGACTAAGAAAAAGAATGGTGAAACAAAATTATGCATCGACAATTATCCTCTCCCGAATATCGAGGATCAGATCGATAAATTGCGCGATAAGAAATACTACACGTTATTAGATTTGAAAGACGGATTCCACCAAATTAAAGTGGCAGAAGAATCAATTCCTTATACAGCCTTGATAACGCCTTTCGGTACTTTTGAGTATATGCGTACACCCTTCGGACTCAAAACGGCTCCACCTAAGTTTCAGCGATTTATTAATACCGTTTTTGCCGATTTGATTAGATCAAATAATGTACTGGCATATCTCGATGATATTTTGATAGCAACAGAGACTTTGGAACAACACTTTGAAATACTACAGGAAGTATTTAGGTTGTTAGTTGCCAATAAGTTGGAGTTGCGACTGGATAAATGCAAATTCCTTTAAACAGTCATTGAGAATCTTGGTTATCGTGTAACAAAAAGGGGGATAAGTCCAACAAACAGAGGAATTGAAGCTGTGTTAAGTTATCCGGTACTTGGAAATACGCGTGAACTTCAGGGTTTTCTTGGTCTTTGCTTTTACTTTAGAAAATATCTCGAAGGATATTCAGTTTTTGCTAAATCGCTTTATGATCTATTAAAGGACGGTGAGATATTTCAGTTCGGAAAGGAGGAATTGCACGTGTTTGAGTCATTAAAGAAAAAATTGGTCGAAGCACCTGTGTTAAGAATCTATAATCCACAAAGCGAAACCGAATTGCACTGTGATGCAAGTAAATTAGGATTTGGTGCAGTACTACTCCAAAAACAATCAGATTCTAACTTTCACCCAGTTTTCTATTTCTCAAAGAGAACTACAGAAGTGGAAAGCATGTACCATAGTTTCGAACTCGAAACATTGGCGATCATATACGCTCTTCGACGTTTCCGTATTTATTTGCAGGGCATGCACTTTAAGATTGTCACTGATTGTTACTCACTGAAACTAACGCTAGAAAAAAAAGACATTAATCTGAAAATTGCTCGATGGTTTCACGAGTTAGAAATTTATAAAAAAACGATTGAACACAGAGCAGGTGAAAGAATGAAGCACGTAGATGTTCTGAGTCGCGTAAATTCCGTACTGATAGTCGAGGAAAACAGTTTCGAAGCGAATTTAATTGTCAGCCAAAATTGCGATCAAAAAATATGCGAGGTTCATAATAGACTCCAAAATGCGGAAGATCGTTTGTACGAAATGAGAATTGGGACATTTAGACTGAAAAATCTGTCGAGGCTATTCTTAGAAATTATTGGTTTCCCGGATTGCGCGATAAAGTTAAGATATACAGAGCAAATTGCCTGAAGTGCATTGCTTTTTCTCCAACCACAGGGAGGAGGCAGGGTTTCCTTAACCCTATACCAAAGGGTAATCTTCCATTTGCGACGTTTCACATTGACCATTTCGGTCCAATTGACAGACGATACACAGCGAAACAACATGTACTGTTGATTATAGTCTACCGATTCTAAGGAAGCAATAAACTGTCTAACTGACGTATTCCGACACTATAGTAGGCCGAGTGTTATTGTAAGCGATAGGGGTACTTGCTTCACATCCGAGGAATTCGAATCTTTTATGCGTGAATGCAACATTGAACATGTCAAGGTCGCTACAGCGTCTCCGAAAGCCAATGGTCAGATCGAACGAGTCAATAGTGTGCTAGGGCCTATGTTGGCAAAACTTACAGAACCGTTGATTGGAAAATACTGGTATAAACTATTATCAGAGGCCGAGTTTGCTCTGAATAACACTGTTCATAAAGCTACTGGTGAAACTCCAAGTAAACTGCTTTTCCGCGTAAATCAGAAAGGAAAAATTGTTGATGCACTCGGTGAATACTTAGAGCAAACTAGGTCTGAGGATAAAGCGCGCGATTTAGAAGAACTTCGACTAAAAGCAAAAGACAAAATAGAAAAGCTTCATAAATATTATAAAGCTCACTTTGACGAGAAACGAAAAGAAGCCTATAAGTACAGCGAAGGAGACTACGTTGTTATAATTAATTGCGACTCGACTTCTGGTGCTCCGAAAAAAATGATTCCTCGTTGAAATGGTCCGTACGAAGTTGTGATGGCGTTACAACATGACCGCTATATAATTAAAGATATAGAAAACTTCCAACTCACACAGAGACCCTATACTGGAACGTGGGAAGCATGTCATTTGAAACCATGATTTCCTAACTAAATTAGTAACTATATTCTATATTTTAACGTTGTTTAGTTCGAGGACGAACTAATGTCAGGATGGCCGAACTGTGGGCACATTTTATTTTATTAGACATAGATATCGCTAACGACAAATACCAAAGCGCCCTCTGTACAATTAGACAGACTCCGTTAGACTTTCGCTTACGACGCGTCGGACAACCGCATTCTTTTAATAAATTATATCTTATTCCTGACAAGTGACTTTTATTTCGCTCGGTATAAACATCCCTCACAAAATACCTGATTTATTTTTTATGAACCTCTCATTCAAATATCATACACTCAGACTCATTGAAATTTGGTTATATTCATACACTCATTTAGTTTCTAACTTAGATATGTACAATTATAGGAAAATATAACACATTCATTATTTTTGTTAATATATAAGCCAATAGTTAATTTATTTTCTTGTCCTTAAAACTGATCCTGGCTCGACTGAAGCATCCGATAGGGCAGAAACATAAAACACATGACGCCCAGATAGAGGGACGTCAAAAACGTACCGTTACAAAGGTAATGGTTATTTTTATTTGTAATAAATGGGTTAAAATTTACAAATTTTGATTATTTATAAGTATATCCATAATATATGAACGAATAATCCATGTTTTTAATTAATAATCTTTTTTTATATTATAGGATTTATTTTTATTTTTTTAGCTGCTGGCTAGACGACCTTCTAGCCTCTTTTGGTACTCAAAACTTGCTAAAATGGAAAAATAAAAAATTTCTATATAAGTAATTTGTTTTTAATTTTACAAAGTAATAATATCATTAAAAGATAAAAATTATATCCGCACGAAAGTGCGAGCGATATACATCTCAATTGATGACACATATGTCACGTCCCGCGACGTAATATTAATTACTTTTATATTGAATAATTATAATCCTTATAATTTAACTAACAATTACTATACTTATTGTCTATAATCAATGTAATACTAAACAAGGACTATCCATAATACTACGCCTCTTTAGAAAACTCTCGTTTTCACGCATCACATAAATTCATTTACTTAGATCTTCTAAATAATGTAAAACGCACATCTTCCAAGAAAACTCTCGAAACACATAATTCTTGTATACAAACATTGTGAAACGCACACCCTTCAGAAAACTCGTTTTCAAAGTACCATATAATTTATGTACTTGAAGTCATTAAATGATGCGGAACGCACACTCCTTATCTAAATTAGGGTCAACCTATTTTTTCAGGAACACATCTTTTCTAGATGTCAAAGCAAACATATTTCATTGTTTTATTACCTGCATTCGTTCCTGCGAGAAAGTCTCCAATTCTCTGTATTCACACTTCTTACCTAATCTATTGAATACTGCCAAAACATCGACCCTTACTAGGAAGAAATATGACTCTTCTATCCCAAAGTACTTTAAGACATCCGGCCACCTGTCTATGAATCACCAGGATTCAAAGAAAACATTAATTAATGCAACTGCGTAGTTTCACACTCCAACTATCAACCTTCCTCGGCAACGCTTAGCGGCCATTTTGGTACCGGATGATTCATTGGAAAAACGAATATAAAAACAGAGGGTTTGGGCCCCAAAAGTCAGTCTGTTTTCGTCACCGATTCTGCTTTGTCTGCTGAGTCTGTTTGGTCCCCAGTCTGTTTTTACCACCTGAAGTGGAATCATCGAATTGTATTCAAAGTCTTCTTGAGTCAGAAAAACTTAAACTCTATGCGGAAAGCCTCTAATAATATCAAGGTCTATCCGAGTGTCATCCACCATCCAGGACTGGACCAGGAGGAGCCGGAGTCATTTCCAGGCGAGAGAGAGTTCGATCAACAACCTTTTTCAAAAATCTAAAGGTCAGCAAATAATTTCCCTTTCTTTGATCAGATCTGAAGAAGAAACAGGAGACTTAGTTTCTCTTTTGTTTCAGATGCAGATCAGGAGATTGTTTCTAAAGAGGGCTTGCATTTGTAAACGTAGTTAAAGAAATAATTTGTAACTTGTAAACATTTGAGTGCTTTTTTCAAATCAAAGCGGTTGTCCTCATCTCAGTATAGAGAATCCTTTTTCCCTATCTAAAACGAGGAAAAACCACCGTTTCCTTTTAATATTTCTTAAAGTTTGGAGATGTGTTACGATTCTTAGGACGTAACACATATACACGGAAAAAATGTTACGGTAACTGGTGCCCCAATTGGTATTTAGGCTAACCGACGCATACAGCAGCTCTCCGTGTTCGCGGGGCTACCATTCACCCACAACCGAACTAGCCACTGCGCCACAGGGCACCACCACCGTTGGTGTTGCTGCTACTTTCCTTTTTGCGCGACAGTTCTCCTAACCTAAAAATGATCAGGAAATCGAATTTTAAGGTTTCAACCACCAAACGATTCCCGCAACCCTGCTTAAAATTCCGGACAGATTGCGGATTCCGAAAATAATCCGAAAAAGTCCGTTTCATTGTCCGGTTTATGTCACCCGTTTTTTATCCGGTAACGTCCGTAATTTGTATGAATAAAATCTGATATTAAACCGGTCCAATCCGGAATATATGTGGTCCAATGAAACTGCACAATCCGGAATTGATATGAAAAAATCCGGCATTTCAAGGTCCAACGGAAATAGAGTCCGAATTTAATCCGTGCAAGTCCGGAATTAAATTGGTCTGACGGGTTTGAAGAATCTGTATTTAATCCGTACAAGTCCGGAATTACGTGGGTCTGACGAATTTTAAGAATCTGAATTTAATCTGTCCAAGTCCGAAATTGCATAATTCTGACGGATTCCCAGAATCCGAATTTAATCCGTCCAAGTCCGGAATTACATGATTCTGACTAATTTCCAGAATCTGTATTTTATCCGTTTAAGTCCGAAATTGCATAATTCTGACGGATTCCCAGAATCCGAATTTAACCCGTGCAAGTCCGGAGTTGCATGATTCTGATGGATTTGAAGAGTCTGAATGTAATCCGCAAAAGTACAGAATTCTATGCTTCTGCCAGATTTGAAGAATCTTAATTTAATCCGTGCAATTCAGGAATTATATGTTCTTGACAATATGATTATTATAAATTATATATTAATAACGCAATGTTCATTTTTTGTAAGCAATGCTCATATTAATTGCAAACGGGATTAGATAAAAGACGAAAAAAAAGACAATTTGTATTTTCAAAACTACATATATTTTTATATTATGAATATACATTAAATGTATTTCATATTTTACGAACATGAATTATTATCAAATAATAAATGAAAAATTTTTATATAAATAAAATTTTAATTTCCAAATTTAAGTTTGGAATATTTGAAAAAATAAAGTGACGCAACTCATCAAAGAAACAATATTAATAGTAATGGAAAAAAGATGAAAGATAATAATATTAGGTTAAAATTCTTGAAAAACATACATATATTCAGTTTGGATCAGTCATTTCCTCATCTCCATTTAGTGAAAGATTTGTCTCATTTTCTGCATCATTGTCGTCCAATAACATCTCTTCGACGAGTTCCAGTTTATCGGACATAATTGATGAGTTATGAGAGTTGTTGTTTATTTCTTCAGCGATGTCTTCCTCTTCGTCTGTCCCAACATTTGAAATGCCAGTTTGTACATTAACGTCACAATTTTCACCTTGTGTGAAGTTGCCATTTTCAGGTAGGTCCTTGGAGATTGTATCGGTTTGCTCCTCGTCCTCGATGAATTCTGGACTTTTTTTATCTCCGTTCTTCTTTTGTTTTTTCGAGTTCTTCTTCTCGTTTTGTTTTACTAAGGATCTTGGTCTCTTATTGCGGTTTAGATCATGAATTTTGTGATTGATATGTGTCGTTATATTGTATAACTCTTTATGTACAATCGTGGCATCCATGTGTTTAACGTCTTTCATCCAGTATTTTGAAATAGCTGAAAAAAAAATTTGAATCAATACCTGAGAAATTTAAAAAAATAATTCTAAAATTTACCTCTTAGAGCTTTCATTCCTGCAACAGAAAGACCTGGTTTGTCCTTTTTAAAGCCTTTTACTGTTGATCTTTGTAGAACTTCGTCTGTGAATATAGCACTTGCTATTCCTTTTATGAATTTTTTGGGATTAACTTTGTGTTGATATCTCACAGCATCGTAAACGTCTCTATCAATCCAAATCCCATAAACAGCATGTATCTAACATAACAAATAATTTTGAATACCATTTATAAAGTATATAAAGAATAATAATACATTTTTAAGTAACTGAAATTTTTAAATACCTCGTTAGTTGCCTCGTTTTTTTCTCCTACTGCTAACTCTTCTCCGGACAAAATTCTTCTTTCAAATTCTTGTTGTGCAGTATTTGAAACCTTTTTGACCGATTCTAAAAATAATTTATATAAAAATTAATTAAAATCTTAAAACTGTTATAAATACAACCGATAGTACATATTTATATATTTAAAAAATTACCATGCACTTGCTCGAAGCAACTCACAACTTTGAGTTGTGAGTAGAAAGCAGAGCCTATGTTATGAATAAACTACCTGAGAATTTTCATCTTCTGAATCCTCTGTAACATCTGAAGAGATTTCTTCTTTACTTTTTTGGGTAACATTGGCATCAGCCGAAGAATTAGATGTTTCTTCCTAAAATGCACAATATATTAAAAATATTAGTTTAATGTAGACCGGAAAATAATGCAGTTTATAAAAATATTCAAAAAAATATTTTTATTTGAAAGTAAAATATGTATTTAATATATTTTGCTGAAAGTTTAAAACTGTGATTTTACATGTAAATATTACCTTATGCAGACTATCAGGAACGCTCTTTAGCTTACTTGAAGAAGCTCTTGGAATAATCTCATTAACTATTGGCTGCAGGAAAATTATTGAATAAAATTTTGTCTCTTTATGGAATTGAATTTGAATTATTTTATTACGTGAAAAAAATACCTCAAATACATGCTGTTCTGGATTGTTTGTACTGGCTTCCAGATTTTGATCCTAAAGTATAAATTGTGTGCAAATTATTATAATTAAATATTTTTTTTGACAATCAAAAATTAATTATTCAATATTTTATGAAACAATATTACCTTCAATATATGAATGGAAGTCACTACAGGTTTCTTTTTTTTTAATGTCAGATTTAAATTCTGAGTTGCTGTCTGTATGCAAAGAAGGTGGATTTAACATCGATTTTCAGTCAATTATTATTATTAAATGGAATTATTATAATTTCTGAAAGAAGTGTATACATTATACCTTATGTAGACTCGAACTTTGCTTTGCCTCCATCGTAATTCTTTGATGATTTGTTTTACGAGATTCATTTATTGCTGTATCTTTTAAATCTGATTTTGCAAGTTTCTTGTCCTGCTTTACATATTAGAATTTAATGTTAAATAGCATACAATAATTGCGAACATACTTTCATATATTATATTTGTCATTATGACTTCAGCTTTTTAATTTTAAGATTATTATTATTATTACTTACAGTTGCATTATTTTTGGAGTTAATAGCCTCAATTTTAATTTTCAATAAATTAGTTTTTTTCTCCATTTCCTTAGTTACTGAAGCCTATAAAATTATAAATTACTTTTTACATTCGAGATTTTCTTATTATTACATATTACATATTATTATATAAAAAATATATAATTATTATTAAATATTATTGCATAATCTTATATATTATTATCCTAAAGAGTTTATACATTTAAATGTAAAAGTAATAAAAAAACAAATCTAATAATCATCATACCTTTCCTGCTTTCATTACTTTAGAATTTGTTTCATCAGCTGAAACTTCAGAGCCAGTCTCTAAGAAATGAGGAGGAACAAACTTGACCCTTTCATTGGAAATTTTCTTCTTAACATCTTCAGCACTATCTATATGCATATAACAATGAATATATAATATGCTCGTAATAACCAAAAATTTTAATCTACTTAATTCCCTTTGATAAAATATATGAAAACTATATATATATAATATAACTAACGCAAGTTTTACACTGTAAAGGGGACCAATTGTATTTTAATGCCAATATTCCTTCTTCGAAAAATTATTACTTATCAAAATCCTACATTTTCAATCGTTTTAACGTAAATTCTTGGTTCAATTAATCTGATTTTTGTAGCCCAGAAAATAAAATTGTTCTCACAAGAATAATGATATATTATAATAATAAAGTGGTATATATATTTTAGTTTATTAATTTTGAATAATAAGGAGAAATTTACCTATTAATATAATATAATATATATTAATATAACTATATATTTATTTTAAATGCATAAACATAAAATCACTATCAATTTTCGACAAATGTCTATAAAATATATATTAACAAAATTATTACTTACCGCCCACAAATATAATCGAAGCAAAACATTTGTTAATCTTGCAACCACATTTTATTTTATATTTCGTGGTACGTTTAAAAGTTTCTGGATTAAATTTTTCCACCAGATCGGATGAAATGATCGTCGTCTGAAGTGGAAACTTGAGACACTTATTAATAAATTTTACGTAAACGAACATTGCGCATTTATTCACAAAAAACGTTGTGTTTTATTTATACCGGCGGCGAAACTCTGCGCTGTGGAACACGTGTGACTATTTTGTGTTTCTTTTCCTTTGTTTAGTGTACGTGACTGTATGACCTTCGACGCTTACTTCCCTCTTGACATGCCCAAACAGAGAACTTATAGCCAATAATATTTATGGTTAAAAATTCAACCAATAGGAACATCGCATTAGATTTCCAGTAAAGTTGTCGTAAATCGGGAAATTTGAAATGACCCAGTGAAATCGACGGTCATTGGGCAATTCTTGCTTATGTGTGCATGAAGAAGATTGAAGCACGTTGTAGCGACTCCTAGTGACGAAGAAAGTAACTATACACCATGTTGACATTTAACCGATTTAATCTCAAATATTGAAATTTTAAGTGAACTTTTTATATTCTCATAATATTAAAGAAGTAAAATGAGTTCTGAGGAGGACGATGAACTCAGAGGAAAACCAACCTGTAAAACGCTGTAGGGTGACGTCGCAGGAAATCGAAAATAAAGCGCACACAAGAACACTTCGTCGATGGAAAATTAAGTTAGATTCAGCAATTCATACAGGTAAATTATAGAATTTTCCAAAAATAATAAATTACAATGCAAATTTATCGATCTTTCTTTTTATAAAAATAGTTTAGCTTCGGAAACGGAACATATATTTTATTAAAGGATATGGATTATTTCATAACGGTGTGTGTTAAATTTCTAACCTAAAAATTCGAATTCTTCAGAGATTTTTTATAACTTAAAATATTTTATTGGATTAAAAGTATTTTATAGTTTGTCAGGTAATTTTATTGAGCGGATTTTAAAAGATTTTGTGTAGAATTTAAAAGGATTTCAAAGCTTTTATAATAGTATAATTTTAAGGGATATGCCTACTTTGTAAAATATTTTGTAAAATTTTTAAAGATTTTATGAAATTTGATCAGGTTTCTAATGATTTTAAGAAATATTAAACGTTAAGAAATTTAAAGAGGTTTTTAGGAATTTTTAGAGATTTTCACGAATTTTAACATAGATATTAAGAGATTAATGATTTTTAAGGTTTCTTTGAATTTTACGATATTTTAACGAATTTTAAGGGATTTCGAAGGTTTTTGTGAAATTTTTAAGTGTCGCGTGCATACCAAAACCTGCTCGATTATTTTCTTTTTCTTTTTATAACTTCAAAAGTCAAAATCAGGTTTGCAACAACTATGTATGAGAGATTTTTGAGACGTTTATTCGTTACACCACTTTTTTAAGATATGAATTCTGGATATACAGCGAAAATGTTTTAAATTTTAATATAGGTTTTGAGTAAAATGAAAAGTTTAAAATCTAACCATAAAATATAATCGTTTCACTGTATGCAAAAGGTAATGCAAAAGGTAATAAAATAAAAAATATTTCACTGTAGGCCCATAATTCCATTTAAAAATTAATACTAATAGAGAGCGAAACAAAATGTATTAAATAGATAATTAGGAAACATTTCTTTCAGAAATGCAAGAATTTGCTAATGAAGTAATATTGATAGAAGAAGAAGAGGAAATGAATGACGATGAAAATAATTCAAATCAGAAGTTTACACCCATGCAGGATAAACCTTCTGTAGAAGTTCAAGGTTTAAGTGACCTTCCTGACTCCTGTGAGTATAATAAATTTTTATTATACAATTATGTAATTATAAAAATTATTTATGGAATAAAATCTGAAAAATCCTATGTTCTTTCATTCTATAGGAGAATTGGTGTTATTAATAAATCTTTTTAAATGTATTCTTATCGTTCACATGAAGATCTCTTAATATATATCTTTTTTTTCAGTTCCAAGTGAAGCCGCTGCACCAATGAATATCAACGATTTCAGTATCCTCTCACAAAATTACACATCTGACAAAACTTTCACGACTTATAAAAACAGTGAAAGTTCTTCAGATTCAACGGACGACGAAAATTATGTTCTGCGTCATATTTTAGACCACACAGAAGATGAAAAATCCTCTATAATTGATGAAAAATCACCATCAACGGATATCAAAATAGCTGAGTGCAAGTTACCTCAAATTGCTGACAAGTTGACCCAAATTCAGCTCAGTGTACCTGGCTCTGGGAGCAAGTTAACTGAAGCTGACATGAATTTATCACATAGTAAAAATCAATCATTTTCTATGAATGTATCAAAATTGAAAGATTATTTACTTGAAGATAGCCAAATTATGTTTGCAGCATCAGGCATTACAGTAGCGCAAGTCATGCTAATGATTTTTGGATTCTCTATCAGATTTTCGCTAAGCTACAAAGCTAGAAGAGAATTGATAAATATGATTAAAGTTTTTGCTGGTCCCCACTTTGAACACTGGACAATAAATGATTATTACCTCTCCGAAATATTCAATTCTCCCGACGAAGTGATAAAGTATCATTTTTACTGTACAATATGTTGTAAATCTTTGGGACCGCCTACTTCAAAAAAAAATTTTCGAAAGCATGAAACAATTTGCGAGAAATGTCTGACAAACTATTCACTATCAATGAACTCCAAAAATTCTTTTATTTCCATTAGTATTCAGTACCAGTTTCTAACTTACTTTCTTTCTTACTTTCACTTACACTTTTAATACTGACGGAGCGCCACTGTTCCATAGTTCAAAAAGGTCATTCTGGCCAATAGTCCTTATCCTCAATGAATTAACTGCAAATCTTCGCTTCAAATATCCTATATTAGCAGGTATATGGATAGGTGAAAAAGAACCATCGCCTGAGATGATGAATCTTTATTTGAAATCATTTGTTGAACAAGCTCAAGATTTAAGTATAAATGGCTTCGAATGGATTAATGAGGAAGGAAAAGCATTGAAAATCATCTTGAAACCTCTTCTAGCCGGTGTTGATAGTGTGGCACGACCTATTTTGCAAAACCGCGTTCAATTCAATGGACACTACGGTTGTTCTTGGTGTTACGATTTCGGCGACTATATCGCAGGTTCAATGCGGTATCTTATGAAACCAGTAGATCCACCACTTAGAACAAACCTATCATATCTAGAAGATATGATGACTGCAATGGAAATAAATAAGAGTTCAAAGGACACCAAGAAAAAGACATTTGTTAATGGTGTTAAAGGCTATACAGCGTTAACACAACTTGAGTCATTGGATATGGTATGGGGTTTTCCGAGAGACTACCTTCACGGAGATTTACTCGGTGTTGTTGAGCAAATGTGGAATATTTGGAGTAACACTGAAAATACGATTCACCTTAAAAAGTCACAGCAAAGTGCGATTAATGAACGCTTAATAAGAATGACCCCGCCACACGAAATTCATCGCTTAGCAAGACCGCTGTCAGAAAAATGTAAATGGAAAGGCTCAGAATGGAGATCTTGGCTCTTGTTCTATTCTGTGCCATGTTTGCAGGAAATTCTGCCAATGTGTGCAGTCAAACATTTCGCTTTATTGTGTAACAGTATATTCACCCTTTTGCAAACAAACATAAGCGAAGAAGAATTGAACCAGTGTGAAGCAGATTTATTAAGTTTCGTCGGGTTAGTTGAAATAAAGTATGGGGAAAAGCATATGACTTTTAATGTACATACGCTCTTACATACAGTCAATCATGTCAAACACAGTGGTCCATTGTGGGGAACTTCAAACTTCCCATTCGAAAATGCAATCTATTATTTAAAACAGTGCGTCCATAGTCCTAAAGAATTGTATGAACAAATGTCTATAAGAACATTACAGGCGAAAATTTTTAAATCTATCCTAGATGCATCGACCCTTACGTCACCGTGTTTTAATTACTGTGGAGCTCTTTTCAATAGAAATGAAGTAGCGAACTTCTGCCGCAGTAATTCTCAGGATGCTGTATTTATAGGTAAAGGGAATAAAGACTCAACATACTCAAAATTGTCAAAAACGGGTACAGATGATTAACATTTGATCGTTGTGTATACAGAGGAATGGTTGTACATAGCGTAAAATATGAGCGGCCACAAAAATCAGATGATACGGTATTTCGTCTTCAGAATGGAAACGTTATACAAGTTCAAAACCTATTATACTTCGATTCGGAAGGATGGGCAGAAGTTCGAAGCATCAAAGTAGAAAAATTACTTCTCTCCTGCGATGGCACTAATGACGATTCATTGTGTGCAACATGTAACACACCTAACTTTTACTCGAAAAACATTTGCAAAGTTAAGGAAAAATATACAAATCCAATTATAATATCAATATCAGAGATAAGGAAGAAATGTGTTGTAATTAACGTTGGAGATGAAATGTATGTATCAATTCTGCCAAATACCATAGAAATACAGTAATTTTATAGGAAAAATTGTGTTACAATTTTATTAAATTTTCTCTTCATTTAGGATTAATTATATTTTTACAACCCTGATTCGGATAAATGCGGACAAATTTCCGTTTACACTAGGAATAAGAAATTTACCCAATTTGAAAGACGTACAAATTCCGCACGGATACGGACTCATTTCGGATTAATTATATTTTTACAACCCTGATTCGGACAAATGCGGACAAATTTCCGTTTAAACTATGAATAATTTCACGATATTTGGAGGACGTATAAATTCCGTACGGACACGGACTCATTCCGGATTAATTATATTTTTACAACCTTAATTCGGACAAATGCGCACAAATTTCCGTTTAAACTATGAATAATTTCACGATATTTGGAGGACGTATAAATTCCGTACGGATACGGACTCATTCCGGATTAATTATATTTTTACCACCTTAATTCGGACAAATTTCCGTTTAAACTATGAATAATTTCACAATATTTGGAGGACGTACAAATTCCGCTCGGATACGGACTCATTTCGGATTAATTATTTTTTTACAACCCTAATTCGGAAAAATGAGGACAAATTTCCGTTTAAACTATGAATAATTTCACGATATTTGGAGGACGTATAAATTCCGTACGGATACGGACTCATTTCGGATTAATTATTTTTTTACAACCCTAATTCGGAAAAATGAGGACAAATTTCCGTTTAAACTATGAATAATTTCACGATATTTGGAGGACGTATAAATTCCGTACGGATACGGACTCATTCCGGATTAATTATATTTTTACAACCTTAATTCGGACAAATTTCCGTTTAAACTATGAATAATTTCATGATATTTGGAGGACGTATAAATTCCGTACGGATACAGACTCATTCCGGATTAATTATATTTTTACAACCTTAATTCGGACAAATTTCCGTTTAAACTATGAATAATTTCATGATATTTGGAGGACGTATAAATTCCGTACGGATATGGACTCATTCCGGATTAATTATATTTTTACCACCCTAATTCGGAAAAATGCGGACAAATTTCCGT
>UCOK01010364.1:0-13397 GCA_900474325.1 Synergus umbraculus | reverse complement strand
TGACTCGGTTTTAATGGTACTATGATAGTGCTATGATGCATTAATCTTAACATAGCCTTGACGATATTTCACGTTATACTCATCATGGCGGTATGATTCAGTAAAATTTTTTCGGTTCTGAACTCTGCATCTGATAGTACAATGTTGGATGCCTGTTTGACAAATCCTACATTAACAATGCAGAGAATGCAGAACTATACTATCATCTGGACGCAGCTTGTATGATTCATGGCACAATCAGACTAAATCGAATTTACTCAAAAATGTAGTATGGTGTCTTAATTTTGCTACTTGGGAGCGCTCTTAAGTGACTCTTTTTGCTGGTTAGCAATAGCCAGGTTCCGGAGAACTCAGCACGGAGCCCATTCGACCACGGACGTCACCGGAGTGAACAACCAGAGCCAAGCGGAGGATTTTTGAGAGCCATCTTCTGAGCCAAGCAGCCTGTATCCAAGATCTTCACTACCATATTTGTCAGGTTCCTTCGTACGCTGTACCAGGCTGTGGGAACTTGACAAGTTCTACGAGTCTGTTGTGACAATCGCCATCTTTGTCAAGCTCCTTCGCACGCTGTACCAGGCTGGGGGAACTTGACAAAGTTATCACTTCACCAGGATATAACCACATTAACGCGATCAGCATTAGGCTAAGTTCGGTAGGTATAGATTGGTCCATAGTTCCAGTTGGCCATAATTTCAATTGGCCACAAAATCACTAAAAGTTACCATAAGTTACTAAATTTTATAAACACTGTTTAAAGTAAAGACTAGAAGGGAGTTAGGTTGGCGAAAGTAGCAGCGTTTTAATTGGTTTGTTTCATTAAGATTTTTTCTAATGCGCATTGCCATCTAGTTTCCACCTACACCGGAGTTTTCGAATTTAGTGATGTTGTGGCCAATTGAGATTATGGCCAACTGAAACTATGGACCAATCAATACGTACCGCTAAGTTCCTTCGCACGCTGTACCAGGCTGGGGGAATTTAGCAGGATGGAGAAACTAGGTTGTTATTCAGAGGGGCGACTTACCGGGAACCATCGTTCGTGTATAACTTCACGGTATGACGTCAGAGCGCGACCATCTGTAAAGCATAGTGTTCTCAACGGGTAACTTCTGGCCAAACAGTAACTTTACGGGAAATTGACCGTAACTTACCAAATGCGTCACAGACTGACTTAAATTGCATTCTGTTGTCAGATTGATGTATTAGGGTTAGTTTCGTTACTAATCGGAGATTCTCTTTTTATTTCTCGGGATTCTTTCTCTTAATTCGCGAGCGCCGTGGTAATTCACTTAATTTGCGTTCTCTCTCTTGCAGCGGGCAACAGTTCACGCAGGGCTGAGCCATTAGTTAGTTATAGAGACTAAAGGGTTTTGAACCAGAATAGAGTACACTTAGTCAGGATCAAGAGAGGGTCTTTTCTTTAGGGCTAGCGTGCGAAACTTTATTATTTCGATTTCAACTCAAAATTAAATTATCACGAGTACACAACCTGTTTTCAAGAGACTTATCGTTTCTCGGTTTGCGACGAACGTAACCTAGTTTATATCGAGTCTTTCTTATTACTACAAATTTGTATTATATCGAGTCTTTCCGTAGCCGGGAACCGATATTATCTTGCAATCTTTTGGTTTTTGTTTGAATAAACATTGGTATTGTTGATTAATTATTGCGTATTTACTTGCCTCCCTTGGGAACCGTCCCACTCCCACGATTCCCGCCTATGAGAGGGCTTAAGGTCTTAACATCCACGATAAACTACGAAATATAAGTATTCAACCTCAGGACGTCTTAAAGACCAACCCACCTAGGAATCGTTACAATATTTTCTGGAATTATAATGATACTGCTGTTTATGAAATTTTATATTAGGAGAAAAATTCTATAATAATTTCTTTGAATCGCAAAATATTTAAAAAAATATTATTTAAATATTATTTTATAATATATAATATTTTAATAATGATATTACATATATTACTGATTTAGAAGATCGATCTTATCAGAAATGTATTAAAAATGATTGTATTTTTAATATATATCTAAAATGATTTAAATGCTTTAAAATAATTTTAAAAATCTTTGCTAGAAGCTATGGAAACGTTGGGCGAAGACTTTCTCTACGCACAAACTTCAAAATGATGAGCAGATACACTCAACAGTATGCAAAAAACCAGGCTAGAGGGAATAGGAATTAGGAAAAAGGAACTTTCCTTTATAATTTAATTCATGTAGCGGGTGCCAACTACCGATGCACGTGGGTATCCATCAGATACACAACGCACACATTTGACCTTTACTACTAACAAGCCAAGCTCATCATCTATATCCGTGAGGTACTGACTGTAGGGACTCGGTACACTCCGAAAGTATCAGCGAGTTCCCTATCTTATTGCAACAGTTTACTTCATGGCTGCACCATCCCTCGTCAGCCATATTGGTAAGTCCGCAGCGGCGGCCATCTTTGTAAACCTATAGCGGCGGCCATATTTGTAAGCCCATAGTGGCGGCCATATTTGTAAGTCTTCGACGTCTGTCATTTTTAGTATCTAGTGAGACGGACTGAGTTCTCACACTCACTGCTTCAGTTGGTAGCTGAAGCTCGAACGACGTGGACACCTCGTTAGGTGCTAAATGTAATTTTCAAGGACAAGTTGTTAAATAAATAAAGTTGAGTTGTTATAGTTAAATTAGTGCCTCATTACTGGAAAGTAGATTCCAAAATATCTAGTCCATAAATTATTAATTTATGTACCAAAGTTCTACAATTGGTGACCCCGACGCTCAACTTCGAACACGAGGCTTCCTCATCGAATTCTGAAACAAAAAGACAATTCTACGGAACAACGAGTGCCAATCGAACTGCAAAAAAGGAATTCACTCCTCCATTAGCAAGGTTCATCGGATTTCGACTTCAAAAGCACCTAAAAATTTCAAAAAAGTACATTTTTCTACTTGGCGTCCTTTCTCGCCACGCTTCGTTCCATCTATTTCGAGCTTCTCAGCAGCTGCCAACCTCTACTAAACTACCTTAAAACTTGCAAGAACCATTGCAACAAAGTTTTTCTGCTTGAAAAACATTAATATTGCCAAAAAAAGAGGCTTTTTCGTTTCCGCAAATTTTTCGACCACGCCTGGATGACGTCATCGCTGCCCAAGATGGACGCTTCTCGAAGTATCCAGTTCATTTATGCTGACATCACTCATTTGAATCTCCGACATCTTGCCAACTTCTGAACTAAGAGCCTACGTCATCTTCTTTTCGAATTCGCCACGCTTCTTCAAGAAATCGACGCCACTTACTCATCTGCTGCACAACCGAAAATTCTTCTTTAGAGACCTTTCAGCTCGTGTGAGTAACCACCTCTAGTCATTCTTGCGCGATTTTCTTCTAATAAATTGTTGCAAAATTTTCTGTTCGCTTTAAATATTCTTTTTTTTTTTATTTCTTCATTTTACAAACGAAAATCATTATTTTACTTACATTGCTAAGCACCTGTCATTTCTTGTGGATTACAACTTGTCGAAATTATTTTTAAACAATTTAATCTCTCTCCGAGTGACATTTTCCGTTTATCATTTAAATACTTTTGTCGGAAAATTATTATTTTTTTTCACAACATCGTCAAACTGTTTTCAGTTCTTTTTTGTAAAAATTTTAATTTTAAAGTTATTTTTGCGATCTTACCGAACAGCAGTTCTCTACTCTGTATCTCGCTTTATTTTACTGGAGATTAGAGAGCCGCTGTTGGTTAGATTTTCTACTGCTCTTCTTTATTTTGTCATCACAATTATCGTGAGCTTTTTACTATCTGCTACCTTCGATATATTTCAGATTAAGCAGTCCTCGATGTCATCGCGTCTTTGGAGCAATTTTCTGTTCAAGACAACTCTTCGACCAAGTTTTTAACGTGGATTCGAGCGATCTCCGACATCATTTCGCATCGCTAATTCAGTGTATGACAACTTTTTGCCTTTTCATTTTATTTTTGATTTTTATTTTTGCGCTTTTCTTTCTTCCCGATCGGGAGGATTTTATCATGGACGGCGACGCTCCTTCTGGGGGTTCACCCCCTGCGAGACAGGCATCTATTGCTCCGAATGAGATTCCTAAACTGGACCATTATCGCGTCCCTAAAATTCCAAAATTTTATCGCGATGACCCTGCTTCTTATTTTCTTATTGTTGAATCATCTTTTTTGGCAGCACGCATTGTCAACCAAACAACAATGGCGCATTCTCTCATCGCATCTTTGAATCCCGACCTTGTCCCTCACATCAAGGACATATTGGAAACTAGGCCGGTTCCGGACAACCTTTATGATCGCATTCGCGAGCGCTTGATCGCTTCTTTCGATATTTCTGCTGAGTCACGCCTTCGGAGGCTTCTTAGGGGTGAGGTTCTTTCAGAGGGAAAGCCCTCCCTACTTTTATCACATCTTCGCGATCTTAACGACGGCAATTGTAACGACGCAGTGATTCGCACTATTTTTCTCGAGCAACTCCCTAGCCAGATTCGTGGTATCTTAATCGCCGCTAGTGTAAGCGGTCTTCAGGAGTTAGCCGCTCTAGCCGATCAGGTTCTCGAATCCATGCAAGTTTCAAACGTGCAGGTTGTGTCGACTAAGCCCGAGGCTTGTTCAATCACTAACTCAACTCAGTGCGACGATCTTTCAACTATTTTGAGGGACTTCACGAGGAGTTTTCGACAATTAGCGAAGGAGATTGGATCTGCTAAATCTCGCCCTCGTTCCACGTCCCGACCACGTCAGGATCGGAGCAAGTCACGCGACCGGGACGGCAAATGCTACTATCATAAACGTTTCGGTAACAAAGCAAAGAAGTGCGCTAAGCCTTGCTCCTGGAAGCTTCCAGCGAATGATCAGGACAGTTCGGAAAACTGATCGAGCCGGTACACACGGAGACTGCCGCTATTGGCTCCATTTCTTCTAAACGTCTCCACGTTCGCGATCGTCTGAACGGCACCGTCTTCTTGATCGACACTGGTTCGGACATTTCTTTGATACCCTGTAAAGGAATTAAAAATATAAAGCCCAGCGAATTAACTCTTTTTGCAGCCAATGAATCTCGAGTTCCAACTTTCGGTTTCAGGCAAGTTCATTTGGAGTTCGGTCTCCGCCGACCAATTAGCTGGAGCTTTTGTATCGCTGCCGTACCGTATCCTATTATCGGAGCCGACCTGTTGGCGCATTTTCGATTAGTTCCTTTTCTTCATGAATCCCGCTTGGTTGACACCACCACCGGTTTAAGCATTTCTGGTTTTCTCAGGGTAGCATCTGTTTCTGGCATTAGCGTTGTTGATCAGAGCCAGTCAGTGGCCAGGATTTTAGTCGATTTTCCGGAAATCACCTCCGTTAAGCAATGCTCTGAACTCCTACAAGATCAAAGTATAACTGAGTTGAAGAGACTTTCTAAGGTTCAGAGGCACATTTTTAGAGAAAACAAGAATATTAGAAAAAGTAGCATTTGGATTTTATGATGGTTAAATCTGAAGGGTCGAAGAGTACCTGGACCTTAGCGCGCATAGAACTTTTAAACATAGAATTGTAGCAGGACCAGTAATAAGCTAGGTCTTTGGTAGAATCATAAAAAGCTTAAAGATTTGGGGAATTCCAGATTTTCTTAATAGGAATGTAAAACCCAGCAAATATACTCATTGGCAAAGAAATAGTATTATCGAGAGAAATACTAAGGTATTATGTTTCTAAACTCAGACTTAACATTATTATTATTAACAAGCATGTCTTTTTTAAAGGAATATATAATTATTTGATTAAACAATATTCTCCACCTGAAAAACCTAACCTCAACATCAAAACCCATCGAAATATTAAAAATGAAAATTTCCTCAATTTCAAATGTGAATCGAGGAGATATAAATAGATCGCCCGAAGTTTTCCGAAGGCAATCGTACATCTTCGGGTTTTCAAACTCAGAACAGGAGAATTTGGTGCGCACGCATTCATTCGGCCTCCTACCTTTTTCACACGGACACAGAGGTTTCATTGTGTGCGTGGACATCTTGTTTCAGATCTGAGCACACTGGTGCTGTCAGTCCGGTACTGGACGATGATAGTGAGCCAGCGCATGTCTTATATCCCCATCAGAAATTATGTCGTTGATGGGAGAGACTGATAGCCGCGTTCCCATCATGATTAGGCGCTACTGCTCGTCGATCGATATTTAATCATTCTAGCGCAGCGCTCTACCGTGCCGGTATGCACAAAATTGTATGCCTATATCCAGGCGCTTTGGGGTACGGTATAGCCATACCGTGACAATATAATACATTTTTAAAAATTCGTAAATTCATAAATTTTTAATAAAAATTTTTTCATCTTACGTTTGTTTAAATTAAGGACATGTCAGAGACATGCGATACTTTATCATAAGAGCAAATTTAGTTTTCCTAACTTTCCGTTCGCAATAATAAATAATAATAATAATCTTTACGAAACGGAGGTAAATGTCCTAGTTTTAGCAAAAAAAAAAATTATTTCTGCGAGCGTAAATTTGAGGAAAGTAAATTTGCTCTTATGCTGTAATTACCACACACTCTTGAAAGATCTTTAAAACCTAGAAAATTATTTTTTTATTAACTTTGATTTTAGTTAAATTTCAATTCATTAATATTTCATTAATTTTTACTTAACCCTTCGTGGGACATCTATGAGGACTTCGTCCATGTTTTCTTTCATAATTCTTTGTATTACGGAAGGGAAAGTAGGCGTGGCTAAGGGACCGCCTCTAAAAAACCTTACAAGCATAGTTTTCAAATGTACGGTCGGCCCACCTGTAGGTGGAAGACAGATATTATTTATTAGAATATTTTAAATTATAATTTAAAATATTCTTGGAATTTTTTTAAGTTAAAAATTAGAGTTTTCAGACCGTTTTTTGTCTCTCCTAAAAAATTTAATAAACCTGGGTTAAGGGCATGTGATACTTTACCATAAGAGCAAATTAAATATACTAATTATAAATTCATAATAATAACTATTTTTAGCTAATAAGAGTCAATAAACCTTCGTATCATGTAGACAAAGGTATTAACTAAAATTATTTATTATTATGAATTTATAATTTTGGTATAACTAATATGCTCTTATGGTAGAGTACCACATGCCCTTAATCCCTTATGACATGCCACCGTTCAATTCACTTCTTATATGTTTCATTTTCTAGAAAAAGAAAAGTCTATTGACGTCCGTTTCAAAAATATTTATTATTGTCGCGTAACCTTCAATTAAGTTATTTTAAATTTTTTTTAATTTTCACGACAAGAAGTTTTATTTGCAAATAAGTATAACAAAAATCTGAAAAAATGAATTATTCTCGATGATTGCAGTAAATGAAGCTTATCTAAGAAAGTGGAGCGCAAAATCTCTTCGGAATGCAACGATTTGTGCGGACCACTTTTCGCCCGAGTCTTTTTTTGACAATCGAAGGAAGAGGCTGAAAGCGAAGCAGAATCCAATTCCGTATAGAATTGAAGCAGCAGAAGAAGAAACTGGGAATAGGATGCAAGAGGACTACGGAGTGATCGGCGAAGAAGAAGAAGAAGAAACGCAGAAGAGGATGCAAGAGGACTTCAAAGAGGCTTACGGAGAAAAGGAGGAAACAGCGAAGAGGATACAAGAGGAAACCGTGGAAGGGGTAGAAGAATACATAGGAGAAAACGGCTGACAAGAAGAGGAAATAAAAAATAGAGAGACCGAAACTTCTGCAAAAGCTTTTGCAGAAAGATTTTCCGATGATGAAGAATTAAATGTGAAGAAATCGAAAGTGATAAAAACATATCCAGCTATTACTAAGGCGGATCAGTTTTTCACAGATAAAGAAGATAATTTGATGAATATAATGAAATGGAGTGGACTGCAATTGAACCTCCATTACCAAGTATTAGCTCAAATTCTGCAATTTCTTCTGAAGAAAAAAAAAAAGAAAAAGGATTTAATAATAAGTTCCAAAAAATGAGGAAAAATGATGAGCAAAATAAGGTAGTGGACCCGATACTCGAACAATACCCGATAGTCGAACACTGTCAGAGTTATTTAATTTTAAAAAATGATATACATTTTTATCGTTTTCACAAAAAATTGTATAAAATACTTTAATATTTTAAGTTATTATTTAAAATGTAAAAAAAAAGAAAAAGTTGTACCGTCGTTTAGAAAAAAATAAAAGTTCGTGGCAATTCGAGGAATCACTTGTATTTGCCTCGTTCCTTGTGTCTATAGCTAAGAAAGACAGGTTATTGTATTTCGATTTTCATCATCAATCACGTCTTTTTTTAAAATTTAAAATGGTTTAAATGGAAGTGCAATTGTAATATGGTTAAGAAAAAAGAGGTGAGTAGATGTTTTTATTGTTTTTTATATATTTTGGGGTGTTCGGTATACCGTCTCATTTTATGTTAAGTAACCTTAGACCGAACACTGTAGCAATTTTACAATAAAAGTTGAATATTATCAGGGCAATCATTGGTATCTTTCTGTCCTATGTTCGTCGCGGTAATTTTTAATAGATTTTTAAAAAGTAAGGTATTGACAACATATAATTATGATTTTTTTTCTCAAATTACATGCGCACAACTGAACATTACATTTATCTAATACCATTTTTAAATTATGTATAATGAAATTTACACATAAGTTTTCATTGATTTTTTTTAGAAATTGTTGGTTCAAATTCTAACTTTAAAATATGATAAGTAAATAACTTATCATTCCTAACCTCTTTCTAATTCGGATTGCACTGTTCGCCTACTGGGTCCTTGCCTGTTTGACAACTGCTCCCAGGGGCAAAAACGCGTTCGACTACTGCTCCTTATGAGTCAATCTTTAAATATATATATTTTTAAAGTTAATGTTTAAAAACTCTATATTTTCTTGTTTAAATAGTTCAAAGAATGTTTATCTTTACAACTAAAAATAGCTTCATACGTTTTTTCCGAATTTAAATACTTTAAAAATGCTTTTAAAGGAAAATTAAGATTCTGCAGGAGAAATTAATTACTGAACGATTAGAGCACAAAAGACAGTTAGCCGCTGTCAAATTTCGCATCGTATCCATAATCCTGTTTCTCACGCAATTATTACAATGCAACTTCGCAAGAAAAAAAATGCCCTTTATAATAAGGATGAAAAAGATCTTGCAAAAAGATTTAATTATTATTCTGGATCAGCGTACAGGCATATGAGAAAAGCTGGACTGAAGCTTCCTGCTGAATCCACGATACGAAGATGTATTTCTGAATATAATATTAACTGGATTCAGTGAAACTATTTATGACAAATTTAAGGAGAAAATGAAGAATTTGCCACCGGACCAAAGGGTATGTGGTTTAAAGTGGGATGATTTGAGCATAAAAAAATTTACTGTGATTTAATCGAAGGCTTCGTTGATCTGGGCCCTTTAGGCCGAAGGAACCTCCCAGCAACAAACATTCTAGTATATTCTGTCGACAGTTTAAATGGAGCAAATACTTGGTCCCAACCAATGTCATACTTTTTAATTGACAAAACTGTGACCAGTGATTTTGAAATTGGCAGAATGTGGAGCAGATTTAAGGCTTGTTACTTGTGATCAGGCTACACCAAATCAGAATTGCCTGTGAAAATATTTGTCGCCACAAAAAAAGCCTTACTTCGAATACGAGGGTAGAAGATACTTATGCATGTTTGATTTTCGACATCTGATCAAACGATTGCTTGGACAACTAAGGAAGCACACATAGAACAAACTCTCATAAAGTTTGTGGAGACGTAATCGCCTTGTCTTAAAGGCTTACCGTTAACAGCAAATGCAATTGTTTGTCTGTATCATAAGATCCGGGAAACTTTCCCTGACTTCGAATTGGCTGCAGGACTTGTAACCAAGATTCGCTGGAACATTTGTTCTCCAAACTTCGCCAACGTGGAGGTCACGTTAACAATCCAACATGAAGAATGGTTCCATTAGGTTTGCGACATACACTTGCCAGCGGAAAACTTGAAGGTGGTATAGGATCGAACGTTCAAATAGAGGATAAAAATTTGCAAATGCTAATCAATTATCCCAGTGAGGTCGAGAAAGCATTTGAAGGGAACAATGAAGAACTTCCAACGAACGACATTGATGTAGATGAAATGAAAGAAATCGAATTGACAGTAGAAGCATTGGAAAGAAATGAAGATTTGAATGGAGCAGAAACACAGGAAGCAGAGAGTGCAGATAGCGAATATTACATTCGTATGAGAGAATATGCAAATCTAGATGAAGATGCACCAGAAGTAGAAAAACTAACAAGGCCAACGGAACTATTCGCAAACATCGTTTATGAACAACTTCAAGCATTCCAAGCGTCTTGTGAGAAGTACTGGGCTTCGGAAAATATGATTCAATGTTTGTCCGAGGAAGCCGAGAAAAGAAGAAAGCAACAATTTCATGAGTGGTTGAGTGTAGTCTCTCCATGCCAGGACTACCGCCTTGCTGCCCTGAGATTCATGTTGCGAGTGAAAGTCTTCGCCAAAACTCGAGAGCGCAATGGACAAAGACAAGCAACAATCATTCGGATGAAGAAGAAGGGCAGAAAGGTCAACATTGTTATCAACAATTAAGGTAACGAATATTCTGTTTTTTTTACTTTATTTATCGTAGAATCTGACAATTTCTCTTAAAATGGATATTTCTTTTAAGAATCTCCATTCACTTCTAAAAAATAAATTTTATTAATTCTTTCAGAATTGAAAAGGCAATCTTCACAATGAAGGCGAAGTACAAAAATTTCAACTTTGTGATGAACAATAAAGGTAAAAATATTCTACTTTTTTATACTTCATTTATCAAATAATCGAAAAATTTTCCCAGAAATGCAAATTTCCTTTAAGAATCCCAAAATATCTAGAAGATAATTTTTGTTCATTTTTCAGAATTTAAGGTATAATCGTGGTAATCAAGAAGGGGTGCAGAAATGTCAACATTCTTATAAACATTTAAGGTAACAATATTTTTACTATTACTGTTTTATTTATACACTGGTCACTCGGTTACAGATCACTCAGTTGTAGTATTCCTAGAATTTGGGTTCGCTCCCAAACTTAGATAAAGGGAAGGAGGAGTCCACAGTGGGCCAGGAAACCTGGTTTTGTGGCCAAAATTCGATTTTTGAATTTGAAAAAATGAATTAAAGTACTGAATTCACGACTAATTGAAGTACTATTGACGATAGTTATATGTTGATTGATCAGTTTTTGTTTCGATGATTCAGAAATACAATTTTTTATGTTAAGAAATTGATTTCTAACCTCCTACCTCGATTTATTTAATTCACCAAGGTGTTAAATTTATAAGAAAACAGTCCATTCTGTAATTTTTAATTGCAGTCAAATACAATCACACTATTAGTAAATGAAAAATAAGAGTTTTCATCAAAGCACCTTCTTCCGATTGTTCGTAATCCGACATAACGCAACATATTGAGTTCTAAAATATATGAATATCTACCTTAGGATGTGCACTTGAAGTTAAGTGTGCCCATTTTTGCTCCTTTTCATTTGTCTCACTGCTTATGGTATATTTACATGGCCGCGCGCGCGCTGGCTCACCATCATATGTTGTTCCAATTACAACAACGCTTCTAGATGAAATTGAATTGACCGATGAAGAGGAAGATGGAACTCAAGATAATTTGTAAGCGAAAACGACCGCACAACACCCCAAAACCCAATTCTTAGCCAATTCCGCAGACTTTACAAAATTTTCGCCGCCATATCGGGTCTGCCAATTTGAATTTTGAATTACATATTAGTTACCTTCGAGTAACTATTTTTAGTCAAATTCATGGACTTTTCAAATTCTTCGCCGTCATATTGGATCCGCCATTTTTAAATTTTAATTTTTGATTTCATATTCGTAATCAGCGACCCCCAAAAACCTCCGAGTAACTATTTTCAGTCAAATTCGGAGACTTTTTGAATTTGTATTTAAAAATCGAATTTTGGCCACAAAACCGGGTGTACTGGCCCACTGTGGGGTCGAGAGGGTGGCGCCGCCAGCTCGGCAGAACCGTAGCTACAAAGGGTGCAGTGCCCTAAGTCAGTTTTCACTGTGGTTCAGTCGGTTTACTCATTCGCGGAAAGTAACCAATTAGACGCAACCATTTAAAAGCAACCAATCAACCATTTGCGCCATGCGCGACGCATGATCATCAATGCACATCATTGTGGAGCCCGCAAAGGGAACACTGGTACATACGACTTTACCTGCAAAATTCACTCACGACGAGTCTTGACGAACCGAAGTTAGACTACAACTGAGTGACCAGTGTAACTGACTCTGACAGTTTTTTTAAATTCAAATTTACTTTAAGAATCCGAATAAATACTAAGCTTTCATATTTAAATTTTTCATTTTTCTGATAACATTTTTCACAACAAATGCAGCTCAATTAACCACAAGGCGTCACATACATATTTTTTATTTTGTATACATATTTTTTTATTGCGTTCGGAAAAAACGCAATAATTTTAAAAGTCATTTTCAAGCATTTCCAAGAATCTTGAAAAAATTATTAAATGGCGCTAATATATATGTTACCATGGTTACTTAAACATATTCACCCTACTTCATGTTGAAAAAAGCAAGAATTCTCGAGTAAACCAAGAAAAACATATGACTGTTCAAGAATCTTGGTCAAAAATATTCTCGAAATTTCGAGCGATATGAGCAAGAATCAAGATTTTCTTGTCTTGAGGTGCATCACTAGTAAAATGAAACACAAAATATACCTTAGAACACAAGCAACAAAATGTATATTCACCTGGCATAAAAAACCCCAGTGGAGAAAAATTCTTTTACAAAACTATGAATCAACTCACACACAAAGAAGAAAGCAGTGAAGCATCAATTTACACACAAAGAAGAACAATGTGTAATTTGATCTTGGGCTAAGAATGTGGAGAGCTAGCTTGCACATCGGAGTTTGTGAATTTGGACAGCTCGGTCAATTGTTCACAAACCAACCAACCTTCTGATGTCGACATTCGCATCACACGATGCGGACATCGAAAACAGGCCACAAGATCAAAGCTAACACGACGTAGTCGGACAATGAGCTTCGTGCTCAACTCCGATACGCCTGAATCAAAGAGGGAACAGCCCTCAACAAACAACACAAAAATCACACACAAATCAAACAATATACAAAGCATATTAACACAAACGAAATCAGAACAGAGCACAGCTCAAACCAAAGATATTAGTACCTAGATGCGGCATAGGGATTAGTTCATGCACATACTTGTAGGTGGCTCACAAGTCGAGTTTGTGCATAGTGCATATATATACAATATATATAGCTACTATTACAGCTTTCGCCAGCACATTCCTGTAGA
>UCOK01010363.1:0-15195 GCA_900474325.1 Synergus umbraculus | reverse complement strand
CTCTTGGCGTATGGAATTAGAGTTAGCGCTAGCCATTATGGCCGCGTCCATGTATTGTGACAGTTTGTCAACAATACGAACTATGGATGCATTAGATTGCATTGACTTCCAATTTGCAGGATGGAACAAAATTATTAAATGACTGACGCATCCCAGACGGCAATGTGGATAAAAGTAAGATAAATGTGGATATTTTAGTTGGGTTCCTCAGAAGTAAGGTAAGCTGTAAACAGTAATATTCCTTAATCTAAACTTATTCTATTAGCATACTATATAATTCTTCCATCTCTCATTTATTTCTCTCGACACTCATACTCTTATTATTAAATGAGTTCCCACTGGCTATTCCTATTTTAACTTCCCGAGTAAAAATCAATCTGGGAAAAGGATCAATAATGTGGTAAAATCCACCACGTTACACTATTTTCATTAAATATATTTCTTCCAAATAAATAAATATACATTCTGGTTATTTCCAAAAAGCATCGAATTTTGGAATACGAAATATTTGAAAAATAATTTACACCAATCGCCAAAAATAATTTTTTTTTCATTGAGTCTTATTCAAGAAAGTACGAAAATCTAAAATTCAGAGATAAAATAAATTATTTCACAAAAAGTCTATTATTGAAAAACGCAGGCATGAGAATTATCAGCTTTTTTATAAGTATATTCACGGTTTTGAAATATTTCAATAATATACGTATAAGTTAAGGGTAAAAATATTTTATCAAATAATTGCTTCCATTTTAATTCCATTTTAATTAATAGGGAAATGACATTTTAAAAATAACAATAATTATATATCTTTGACATTACGAAAATATATTGACATACATAATGCAAAATTTACAATTTTAATCTTTTTAAATACTTTAAGAATAAACAATATTATAAATAAGGATTAGAAAAAAGTACGTTCTCTTTAATGAAAAAGACTGTACGAAAACTTGTTTTCGGACGATAGGTCCCTTTTATCTTACGAGTGCAAAAGAAGTAAGTAATTTCATGAACATCAATTCGAAAGCATTTTCTTCTTATTGATGTTGATGAATACTTCTTCAAAGGAGAGCTTTTAGGTTGTTCAAGGCAGATGTACAGTCCTACTTCTGACGATGCTGTAGGATTTTCAAATGCATTTTTTGTTTTTACTTCATGGCCTTCAATGAACACATTGCTAACGTCCGAAGAATTAGAAAAAATACGATTCACCTTTATAAAATCACCAGTTGATAATTCCACAATATCATTTGGTCGAGTTACGCTGATGTGAAACGATTTGACATTAATATCTGAGTAATCTATTTCAGAAATGCTTCGACTAATTTCCATACGATTACTCAACATGCAGCGTTTTTTTATAATCTCAGAAGTTGAGTAGATTTCAGACAGTCTTCTGAAAATTTGAGCTAGTGGATTTCTAGGCGTTCGAATAAGATCATTGGCAACGTTAGTGTGAGTAAGTGCCAAAGTAGGATGACATAAAATGCGACTTGCTATCGATAAATGCAAAAAATGCCGATATAATTTGTTCGGCAAAATCGTTTTCAAAACAATAGGACCGCCATACAATAAAAAAAATCGGTAGTGAGTTGCTTTCCAATTAGCCATATCTTCTATGTCGAATATTTTCCTGTTAATCTCTGTTGGAATTGATCCTTTCAATGCTGATAAAATATCCTTTAATTCTATTCGTTAGAGACGTCCTAGCTTTGCCTGATTCTTCTTATTGCCAATCCATCTTTCTAATAGAGTTTTCATAACACCATTGCAAAGAAGATGCATGTAATCGAGAACAACTTGGCGTACTGGATCGAATTCTGGAATACGAAGCAGAGGTGATGGCAAGTTTGGCAGATGATGTTGTTGCTGATCTTTAGTTTTTCTTTGGGAGGTAAAAGAAGCCTTTGTTCGTTTTTGACAGTTAGTTTCCAAGAAAATCCTTTTACCACTATGGGTTTTTCCACGAATCTAAAAAAAAGTAATTATATTCATACTATTTTGAATTGTTTTTAAGTCTTTAAAAGTAGGAAATAATAATTATCGTTTATTTATTACAGAATGCAAATTAATTATATGTATTTGTTTTAATTTACCTCACATCTTTCACATGAATAGAAGCCAGAGTGCCCCTTGGTGCATTTTACGAAAGCGCGAGCCGGTGTGTCGCAAACAAATGCAGCAATTTCGATCTTATAAATCGTACTTCCGATTTTAACACCCTCTTCAATTAATTTTGCACATTCCTCGACAAAATCGTTTAAAAAATCGTTTGCACTCGCTGGCTTAGAATCACCGCAGAACATTCCAACTACAAACGGTTTACAATCATAATCACTATGCAAAATCTGTATCAGAATTAGCCATAATTGTATTAGTGATTTATTATACAAAGGTAGACCGTCTATATTAATCAGGAGTTTAATTATGTTTTCTTTGAAAACTTCGTCTGAAAGTTTATCCTTCAAAACACTCTCTATGCCCATATAAATATAGGATGCATCTGTTCCGCACATATTGGTAAATCTTTGTGACCATAAGTGGAGAGCATGGTTAAAAGTTCATTTAAAGCTGTTCGTGTTAAATTATTGGTGTGTTTAATAGCCCATTCTCTCAAACTCTCTCGTATAGTTTTTGATGCTTCCGGTTTATTTTCCATATAATTATCAGATTCTACCTGACAGTTCTTCAAAAAGTTCTCCTCCATTTCATTTTTTTCATCTGTATCGTACTCTGACGATGAAGTGAAATGTTCCGTAAGAGGATCAACACTAAAAATTAAATTTTGAATAATAAATTATTAAATTAAGAAATATGTTTATATTTTAAAAAAGCGTACTCAGGAAGAATAAAACGATTGAATCAGAATGAAGGCTTGGATGTAAATTGGTCTTACCATATAACTTGAATCAGAAACTTCTGATTGAATGAAAATTTTGAAAATTGAAATGTTGACAAATTTACCGATGACATTATGAAACCTAGTTATGTACAGGAGTGTCTAATGCAAGTAAATAAATTAATTTTAAGACTGTTGGAAGCATATTCTTAAGAAATATGTTTAATGGTTTCAATAAATTTTTAAATATACCTAATATCGTGAATCAGAAATTAAATTTTTACTTTAAAAAAGTTGGTTCAACAAAGATGAAGACCTATTCAAAATTTCCAAACGGTTTTTTGTTCTTGAGTACAATTTATTACAAATATATCATTTATTTGTATGTACGTCTCGGAAGGCAATAAAGAACATTCAGAGACATCATTTCAGCAAAAAAATTTGATACAGAAAAGAACTGGAATATATTGAATAATACATAATTAATTAAATTTTAAAAATTTTTACATACCTTTCTCTCTCAGAATGATCTACATCACGATTTTTATCTCTTCTGCAAACATTAATACAATATAATTACTATGACAAACTGTGGTTCCATGAAAACGCAATCTAAAGGTTTGTTGTATAAAAAATGACGTTTACGTCATGTTTTTTGATTTTGATGAATTTACTGTTTATAATAAAACTATTTTGAGGTAAGTAATAAATAAATTGTTAATCATTATTGTAAATTTATTCTTTTGCAGAGTGAAAGTGTCAAATTACAAAAATTTGTAATAGGGAACATAACCTATTGAATCATTAAATTATAAAAATCTTATTAAGAAAGTAGATGTGGACTTTTATTTTTGAAAGTAATAAGTTATTATTTTTACTTACTCTGGGGAAACACAATAATCAGGAGCTTCGTTTTACTATTATTGTATTTGATAGCGAGCAGATGTCAAACTCGGATGTGGATCCAGCCGATGATACATTTAAACATTTTTTTGGAGGCTCATCATTTGAGTCACTATCACTCTGACTTATCACTGCCGATCTTTTTAAACTGCGAGACTTGCATAGCCTATAATAATTCTTTGACATTTTTGAAAACTTTTTCACAGCTTCTGAGACTGAGACTTCTGATAAACACAAAACATCAGTAACGTCATCAGATAGCCATATGTTTCAGTTATTATAGGATAGGTTAGGATTTTAGTGAAATAAGGCGGGAGATTTAAACGCATTATGGAAGAGAATGTAAAAATAATAATAAAAGACCTATAAAATTGTATAGATTATTCATTCATTGATTTAAATCCCATCGCCATTCTTTTGTTTAAACTATTTAAATATTTTGATTAATGGAGTTAATATTTTTTATACAATTTTATTTATTTTACAGTTTTACCAAATGAAATTGATAACAATAAATTCTATTTTATAGGTCTTTAATTATTATTTTTATGTTCTCTTCCATAATACATTTTAATCCCACCTAAGCAACTGTCTATTTTATATATGTATATTAGGGTGGTCTTTAATAGGGATATTTTCGAATTTCTTTGCTCCTAGGGGCTCAACTGCTTCCAAATAAATAAAAAAAAATTCTCTGAAAGTGTGAGCTCTTAATATTAACTTTAAGATAGTCCGCACTCCAACCTAAGTTTTTTATGGAAATAACATGGGAAAAATTCCATTTGTTGTTCAGAATTTTATAACTCAGCGACAAATGAATCAAAAGCAATAATTCGCTTAATATTTTATTTGAAATTTGACGTTCTACAAAAAAGGTCTGTTATGATTTTTCGCTAAATCTATTGGCTCAAGAGTTATTCGAGCTCAAAGTTTAATTATTATATAATTATTAATATTATCAAGTATAATTATTAAATACAATTATTTTATAAAATATATCAAATTTTCGTTGTGAAATTTTTATTTATGACCAAAAAAAGAACATACAATGTTATTCTTGGAATTGAGATTATTATGTGTGATTTTTCAATTAATAAAACAAATATTTTTCTGATATTCAAGATAAAAAAATGAAAGTACAGGTGAAATATGTTACCATTTAAATAATTAGCCTTAATCCATTTTCATATTTTCCATATTGCAAATTTGATATATTTTATAAAATAAGTATTTACTTAATAATTATACTTGATAATATTAATAATTATATAATAATTAAACTTTGAGCTCGAATAACTCTTGAGCCAATAGATTTAGCGAAAATCATAAGAGACCTTTTTTGTAGAACGTCAAATTTCCAATAAAATATGAAGCGAATTATTGCTTTTGATTCAATTGTCGCTGAGTTATAAAATCTGAATAACAAATGGAATTTTTCTCATGTTATTTCTATAAGAAACTTAGGTTGGAGTGCGGACTATCTTAAAGTTAATATTAAGAGCTCAAACTTTCAGAGAATTTTTTTTATCTATTTGGAAGCATTTGAGCCCCTGGCAGCAAAGAAATTCGAAAATATCCCTATTAAGGACCACCCTAATGTATATATATCCACTTAATATATATTTTGCCGTAATAAAACAGACATTTGAATTAATAATAATGGACCATTGCTGGGCCAGAAGTTGGCTCTTCCTCTGGGAACATGGTTTGCCAGAGAAGATCAGAACTTCGGCACATCAATGGGCCAATACTGTGCCGAACTCTGCTTTTTCCCCTTCTAAAATGGTTTGCCGTAGTAAAAGTGACACTTGGCCCAGTGATATGCCGTCGGTGGGCCGGACTTCGGCGTTTCTACTTTCGAAGCTAGATGCCGTAGTAAAAGTGTCAATCGGCTTGGTATAGGGCCGATACTGGTCCAAGTTTCGGCTGAAGATCGGCAAGTTTAAAAAGCCGATAAAGGCCGCCGTCGTCGGCCCAGGACTTAGCTGATTCAATCGCGGGGACTGGCCCAATAACAATAGCCGATTTTTGTCTGACGGAATTGGGCCAGTATTGTGCCGTATTTTTAGCATCGGCAATTCGCACTTGAGCCGGCCTTTTTTCACGCAAAGCACGGCGCAATTTGATTACTTGTTGGTGGTAGCGGTGAGCATCGACAGTTTCACCAGGTTTTAATAGCTCATAGTAGACGACACCCTGCTGATCCCACCAAACGCACAGCATCGTCTTGCCTCCAAAGCGATTAGGTCTTGAGAAAGAAGTTGATGGTTGTCCGGGATCGATCCACGATTTTCATTGTTTCGGATTCTCAAAATAAATCCACTTTTCATCTCCAGTCACCACACGATGCAGAAACGACTTTCTTTTGTGTTTATCAAGCAAGATTTCACATGAGTTTTGGCGTCGCTCCATCTGCCTATCGTTCAGTTCATGGGGTATCCATTTTCCCATTTTTTGGATCTTTCCCATGGCATATAAACGCATGGAAATGGCCGGTTGAGTAACACCTAACTGTTCGGCAAGCATTTTTTGTGTTTGTGTATCGTCCTCATCCAAAAGAGCCTGTAATTCATGGTCCTCAACTTTTTCGGGCCGATTTTCACGCTTCTTGTCACTCAATTCAAAATGACCGTCTTTGAACCGACGAAACCAGTCTCTGCAAGTTGTTTCCGATAAAGCACTGTCACCATAGGCCTCCACAAGCATTCGATGTGATTCGGCAGCCGATTTCTTCAAATTGAAGCAAAAAAGTAGAGCTTCCCGCAAATGCTCCTTTCCTGGCACAAAACTAGACATGATTACTCAAGGAAAAATTTATGTTGTTGTATAAAAAAACTGACTATGTGCACTGATTTATGTAGACAGGTGTCGAACTCAAACAAAAAAAAGCATGACGTTTCTATTGTAGCTAAATATGTTCACTACCGCCATCTCTGAGCAAATAGCGGATTTAAGCTTATACACCTGGTAAACCCAGAACAACCGGATACGTTCCAACTTCTACCCGGTTCTTATCCGGATTGTACCTGTCATTTTAAGCAGGGATGTTAGAAAAGGACGCAGTACCCGAGGTGCACCCGGGTGGGAAATCTAAACGCGCCTCTTAATGTGGATTCTCTTCCGTTTTGCTTGGACGCTTGGAATGGTTTCGCTTGGCTTCGCTTTCAACCTTTCAAGTCGGGGAAATAAAAGTGTTTAAAAATGTTTAGTACAATAATCGCACACGTATACGTAGTGTACATAGCCGATGGTTTGAAAGAAATAATACCAGTGGAAAGAGTAACAAATTTTACTGCAAAGAACGTGGAGGATTTTAAGGATCCGGGAACTGTGCCTTACGAGGTTGAGTGGCGTGACTCTGAAGAAGACGATTGGTATAGAGCTCCCAAGTATGTTGGCAGCGCCATCAGTCGGCGAAATTTTTGAACGCTTGGGTGACTTGTTGTACAGTGTTTACGTATTTATAATGCAAAAAAAAAGATATTTTAACTATAAAAACCGGGTCAAAAAGAATTTGCTGTGTAGTAGGTTTTTCAAATACACAGCAGAAAAAAGCGGAACTTCAGTTTTATTCTTTTCCGCGACAGAGGTGGCAAAAAAAACGAAAACAAGTGTGGTTAGCTGCTGTTCGTAGGATTCAGTAAGTATACATATAACCCTGGATTCCATCTAAAAATTCGAGGATCTGTAGTGCTCACTTCGTTGGTGGAGAAAAATCTGAAGATCCGAGAAAAGAGGCCTACAATCCAACGATATTTCCGCAAATTTATAAAAGAAAAACGTCGAAAAATTTATCGAGAGAAGAAAGGTGTCAAGCTCGAAATGAGAAGAAAGATTCAAAAGATTTGCAAGATAATATCAGTAAGTATTAGAACAGTTTATGCACAGAAAATAAAGCATTTATACTTGTGTTCACAAAAAGTAATTTTAAAAATTGAAAATTTTTTGAAAAACTGTCGCAGTTCTTAATTCTAAATTTGTTAAAATTTTTAGTAGGTATATTTTGAAGTAAAACAAAAATTCTACCGTGGTCTCAAAAAATACATAAATATTTGCATTAAATCAAAATTTATGCAAGTTAAAACAAAAATTTGGGTTTTTTTTTAAACAACTGTAAAATTTTTAATTGTGTAACTTATTTTTTTTTTGTTGAAAAACTGCATTGTGAAATGCAATATAAAATATAAATATAAAAGTGGATTGACAATTAAATAAATTGTAAATATTTATATTTTTAATTTCAGATGCTTCAATTATTTTAGAAGAGCCTTTTACTGAGTCGATTGGCATTGAGATCGGCATTCAAACTGATCCTTATGAACCTTCTGACTGCGAAGATCTACCATCCATTTTATTCTGCAACCTGAACGAATCAGTGCAAAAAGCTGCAACCCAACCCTACATTCCTACAAACAATTCGAAAAATATCGTGGTCCAAAAAATTGTTTTATTGACATCTGTTGACAAAGAAGATAAAGGGACTGAAACTGCGATTCAAGGAAAATTTTTTGGTTTCGCGGGATTTCCAGACGTCCTACCGATGAAATAATGAAACAACTTGGTGGAATTACTTTATCTTTTTTCGCAGTGCTACTTCAATTTATTATACCAGGAAAAGACGGTCAACCGATTTATTTTAAGAAAATTTCTCGTGAAAATCGTTTGCTCATTTTTTTAATGAGAATGAAATTAGGTCTAAATTTCTCAGCAATTGGATGCATTTTTGGATATCCAGTCAGACGGCGTCTACAATTTTTTACAAAGTTTTAGACACTTTATTAATAAAAACGAAAACATGGATTTTTTGGCCATCGAAAGAAGCTATTAAAGAAAGCATGCCCGAAGCTTTTAGAAACTATCCAAATTGCAGGGCAATTATAGATTGTACGGAGTTAAGATGTGAGTCTCCCGGAAGTGTAGAAAATCGAATATTAATGTACTCATCATACAAAGGCAGTTTCACCGTCAAGTTTCTAATTGGCATAAGTCCATGTGGGCTAATCACATTCGTGTCTAAATGTTACGGTGGAAAATCGACTGACGGTTACATTACTAATGACAGTGGATTTTTGGAGTTAATAGAACCTGGAGATGAAGTTTTGGCCGACAAGGGATTTCCACAAATCAAATCAGAACTCTTAAATCGGAATTGCACATTGGTAATGCTACCATTTGGTTTCAATCCACAATTTACGCGAGAAGAAGTATTAGAAGGTTATTCCATCGCGTCAGTAAGAATTCATGTGGAGCGAGCAATTCAGAGGATCAAGATTTTCAAAATCTTGGAATATGTTTCGCATGATATGTTTCCGCACATGGATAAGATTGTTCAAATGGCTTGTATTCTCGTAAACAATAAAGAACCCCTTATTAGACAGTAATTTCTATGATTCTGTCAATGAATTTTAATTCAAATTGTAAATAAGAAATCAATTTAATGCATGTCTGATTTATTATTGAACATCACATGTCAATAAAATCTACCGTATACATTAACGCAAAGTTTTATTTATTCTACATCCTAATAAGCTCATACTACTTTAACCCGTAAAATATTATACTAATTATTATCACCTGTTATCACAGTCTTACAGGTACTTAAATATTTTAAAGTTTCTAAAATTATGCAAGTATTGCATATCACAAAGAATTTTCATAAAAATCAATATTCAATCCTTCTTCAGAGAAGGAAAAAAAATATTCAAAATAGAATTTTTCTATTTTTGGTATGACTTCACTTAAAAAATATTCATCTCTCCTTATTTTTAATAAAACGGAATCAACTTCCGAAAAGACGAAGAAATTACAGATTGAGATGTTTATAATGTACATTGATACCTGAATCTGGGTAAAGTACACGCTACTCTTTTTTAGTATTACATTTCTGGCTTCGTCAAACTCAAGGTACGATACGAAAGCTTCTTCTTCTTTTTTATTGATGATCTCTGTATTCTCGCATGTAGCTGGACATTTTATCTCCAGTAATTCGCAGTCGCTATCAGTGAAGATAATTCCATCAGGGCTACAGGCTAGAAAAGGTTGGTTCAATGATACAATCAAGCCAGTTTCAAAAACTTTCAATCCACTCAATTCTTCAAAGGCAGTTTTAGCGCGTTTTTCCATTTTTATTCCATATATTTCCATATTTAACAAATAACAAATACCGCTCGAGAAAATAGTTTGAGAAAAAAGCGCGTAATTCGATTTCTTCTTTCTTCACGACCTCGCGTTCTTTAATCACATCCCTTCGATTCCCTCACTCTTATCTCTACTCGTCGTGCTACCAGCGCCATCCTTCATCTTCCGGATCCTTTTATTTCAAATTTTTCCCTTCCCTACGTTCCTAGACCTCGTGAAAACTTTGCTAACGGGTGACTTCTATCGACTGTAGAAAACGAGATGAATTAGATTCGCGATTTTTTAATGGAAAACGGTAGTAAAAGGGGAAAATTAAATGTGATCGAATATGAAGAACTACCATAATTCTTCTTCTGTAATGGGTTTAATCAACAAGAGTAGTTTTCTCTCCCAGCAAAAGTTGTATTATCCATGTAAATTGAAATTTATACAGTTTTATTGAAGACCCTAGCGAAAGCTTCGGATAGAAATTCATTCCGAATCAATCCGATTCATTCCGGAATTTGTATCCGAACCAAACAGTTTCATTCCAATCTAATCCGATGAAAGTTTTCAATCCGAATTAATCCGAAGCCCATTCAAAATCTATCCGAACATTTAATCCGACTGAATCCGAATCAATCCGTCAATCCGAATGAGTCAGAATTAATCCGAACTTTCAATCCGAATGAATCCGGTCAATCCGAACAAATCCGAATTTTCAATCCGAATGAATCAGATTTAATCCGGTCTATCCGAACCAATCCGAATGAAACCAAAAAATTAATTAAGATTCGGATTCATTCGGATTGGTTCGGATAGATCGGATTAAATCTGATTCATTCGGATTGAAAGTTCGGATTCGTTCGGAATGACCGGATTGATTCGGATTCAATCGGAAAAATGTTCGGATCGATTTTGAATGGGCTTCGGATTAATTCGGATTGAAAACTTCCGTCGGATTAGATCGGAATGAAACTGTTTGGTTCGGATACAAATTCCGGAATGGTTCGGAAACTTTCAGTTTGGTTCGGAATGAATTTCAATCCGAACATGCCGTATTCATTTCAAATCATGCAAACTCGACAAGTTTAAATTAGAGATTCTTACGGGAGACTTGAGACGAAGCGTGTCATCTTTCTGATTATGAGAGGCGAACCAAAATCGGAAATCGGCAGAATGCGGGCTTTTTTCAAAGCAAATTTTATCGCCCGCAAGCAGACGTTGTAGGGTTAATAGATGTAACCTAAAAATATGGCGTTAAGCCATCTATATCTTCTCTCTTCTATGTTTCGTCCCAGGTCCGTTCACTGGACTCATTAGTAAGGCAGTGTGAACGGACACTGCCTTAGACACAGGGAAGGAGATTTTTTCAAACGCCGGGAATCGAACCCGGGCCGTCTAGCTTCTCAGCGTAGAAAATTGTCGCAATGTCTGGAGAGTACGGCGGGTGGGGTAAGACTTCCCATTTTAGGGTTTCCAAGTATGTCTTGACGAGTTTTGCGACATGTGGCCGAGCATTGTCATGTTGCAGGATAACTTTATCGTGTCTCTCTTGATAGTTGATACTTTGACCGTTTCTCCTTTAGTGCTCATCTAGAAAGAATTTGCCTACTAAGCTTAGAAAATCGAGAAAAAAGTCATTTATTTTAACACGAGAATCAAATGTTTATTACAAAAATTCGTAATTTTACATTGAACAATTTTTAATCGGAATCAGTATTGTTGATCTATTGTAACAGATTTTGCTAAGTCATTTTGAGTTAAATGCATTTCGGAAAATATTCACGTGAAGCTTTTTAACCAAAATCTTAAGCGCTAAAAAAATAGAAAAGTGAAGGAAACCTCTTGTGAAAAGGCCCTGTTTCATAAATAACCGTTGTTTTGAAGAAGAAAAATTTTAGTATTATAGCTTCAAACTATTTTCCAATGAAATTATTTCTTTTTATCAATAAATTTAATTAAACTATTTTAAAGATATTGGAAAATGTAACGACTACAAAATTTCCTCTATGAGGAAACAAAATTTTGAAAATTTCCATGTTCATATATAAGTGTAATATTTATTTGTGGTTAATTTTCAAACTGAATGTAGCTTCATGGAACGGGGTACGCGATTGTCACTTAAAAGATACATTTCATTCACAAGGTTGACGACCTCTGGTTTGGAATCTGCATAATTTGAAATGAATTCGGCCTACATATTTTAAGAGGTATAAGAACTTGTAATATTAGAAACTTCCACTCCATGGAAGCTTTTCGTAAATTTTTTCATTGAGAAAATATTTGATATAACATACCTTTAAGATCACATGACCTTACTTGACTTTTTGATACGAAATTCTTTCCGGTAATGCCACATCCTTATGTTAGGGTATAGAAAGCACAAAAATTCACTTTCCCTCAAATTGCTTAACCCTCATGTGTCAATGCTTGATGTCGAAAGAGAAAACCCACGCTATAAAAAAGTGGAGATCCAAGTACAGTGTTCAGGGGTAGCACAAAGCAACAAGTAAAGAAAAGTAACGAGATAAGAAAAAGAAGGGTAACATCCCCGTGCAGCAATTTCAAGGATCTCACCAAGGATGAAAACGAGGATTGGAAAAAGAGAGAGTGAGGAGAATACAGGCGAAAGCAGAGGACGGACCACCCCTAGCGCGTGACTCGGTCGACCAGGCTAGATTTACAGGTCTCATACGACCTCCATTCGCTCTAAAGTCCAGCACTAGAAAGAATGCATCCTGACACGGGACACTTTCAGGTTACATTCCAATCCTTTACATCAAATAACGTTAGTGCATTTTCCTTTTTATCTTTTGGTAAATCTTTCACAAGTGGAATGTTGCACTTTTGATAGCACGGAAAAATTATTCTCTTACAATTAGAATTTAAGGGATTAGGCCCCTAATATGTAGAGCACGAAAAAATAAGCATATTTAGGGAATTTTTTTAGCGCAATAAAGAGAAGAATCGAAATTCTGTAAAATGGGATTTATAGTAGTACCAGTAGAGAGATTCCAGGTCAGAAATAACAAAGTTGTTGGCCATATGGTGATTTTCTTTAAACTAGGAGAAATAATAGTGTTAGGTAGGTGAGACATTGTATTAAAATATTTTTGAAAATATTTCAAAATTGTAGGAATTACGTCACTTTGAATTTTTTTTGATGAATTTTTTTGAAAATACTACAGCTCATACATTTTCTAATCGATTTTAACAAAATTTATAGGTCTTTTGTAGAATTTAGTGCACTTTTTTCTGTAAAAATTTAGAAAAGAAAAATTCAAAATTTCATATAAAAAAATGCAAAACAATATTTGATTTTGATTTTTCATTTCGAGCTCGTATTTTTTTTTTTTGGTACTTTTTCTCATACAAATTATTTCTTTTGATTTTGTCTTTCATTAAAAAGAAAAAACACTTTGTAGCCTCTTCTGGTTGCCGAGTTATGCACTGTTAAGCTGAAGCATGCAAATATCCCGTGCAAATGTATTTCCGTACACTTTCTGCACATAATTTGTTCTTAGTACAAATAAATTTTGTAACTTATATTTATACCATAACTCTGCCATTCATTCGCTGTTATAATCCTTTTAACAGAAAGGGTCATTGGATAAAATGTGGTAATGCAAAATTTTGCCGAGTTACAAAATTTATTTGTACTAAGAACAAATTATGTGCAGAAAGTGTAGGGAAATACATTTGCTAATTTGTTCTTAGTGCAAATATATTTTGTAACTCGGCGAAGTTTTGCTTTACCACATTTTATCCAATGACCTTTTTTGTTAAAAGATTATAACAGCGAATGACTGGCAGAGTCATGGTATAAATATAAATTTCATACGATTTCATATTAAAAAAATATTTAGTGATCTGGTAGGCTCTATCACGATAAACTGAAGAAACTAAGCAAAAAAAACGACAATAACATAAACATGTATGACTAAATTCTGTAACAGGGCTGTTACTTGGGTTGCCTGAGTGCAGGCGTGGGGGGCGGGGCCCGAACCGGCGAGCAGCGGTGCTGCGCATCGTCGTTCGGCCACCTCGCTCTTTTTCTCTTGGGATTTCGGAGCGAGCACACGTGAGCGAGTCAGCTGTGGCGTGACGATTTCTAGCGGGTGATTTTCTGTCTGGTGTTACGACGATTCCATTTATATACTTTTGGCGAAGTTCGACCGGCGTAATATACGGTAAATAAAGTGCTCTTATTGTTTTTATGTCTGGTCTAATTACTTCTCGCCCCACATGGCAGTTCCTTTCCCCTTTTCCTCCCAATAACTGCATAATCAAATCCCGATTATAATTCGCTTTAAGCATCTTGAATCGGCCGTTGCACGGGATAGTGGACATGTACGCTTCAGCTTAAAAGTGCATAACTCGGCAACCAGAAGAGGCTACAAAGTGTTTTTTTTTTTTTGAATGAAAGATAAAATCATAAGGAATAATTTGTATGAAAAAAGGTACAAAAAAAATACGATCTCGAAATGAAAAATCAAAATCAAATATTGTTTTGCATTTTTTTACATGAAATTTTGAATTATTCTTTTCTAAATTTTTACAGAAAAAAGTGCACTAAATTCTACAAAAGACCTATAAATTTTGTTAAAATCGATGAGAAAATGTATGAGCTGTAGTATTTTCAAAAAAATTCAAAGTGACGTAATTCCTACAATTTTAAAATATTTTCAAAAATACTTTAGTACAACGTTTCACCTACCTAACACTATTATTTCCCCTAGTTTAAAGAAAATCGCCATATTGCCAACAACTTTGATATTTCTCACCTGGAATCTCTCAGTAATGAAGTACAAAAAAACATTTTTTGCAGGACGACCAAAAAAAATTAACGGCTATGCAGCATTTCTCTGTCAGCGTTTTTTTTAACGAGTCCACGGCCGGAAACTTAACGCTTGCAATTTTTGACATGGAACAAAAGACAACATTTTGTTTTGTTTTTATAGAAACATAGCAATAGACGTACGTAGGATTTTTTCAATATGTTGATTTTTCGCGACATGGTGCACTGTTCGAATTATATTTCGGGCCAGTTCAAAAAAAGTGGTTTCAAAAAACACGCGTTTAGTTTTAAATACCTGAGAGGCATTGAGATAGAATTAAAAATTCGGAAATTTAGACATATTTTCCGACTTTCATCATTGTTATATTATTTTCAAGACTCTAAAACAGTTTTCAAGCAGAAAAAAATTCGATTTTTTTAAAATTCTACAATGTTTAAACCTAGCTGCGTAGTCAGGGGGGGAGGTTTGGGGTAAAAACCCCCCGAAATGTCAGAATAATTGTCGTAGTTATATATATATATATATATATATATA
>UCOK01010361.1:0-10286 GCA_900474325.1 Synergus umbraculus | reverse complement strand
AATTTAGTTTAACCAATTATACATTCATAATAATAAATATTTTTAGCTAATAAGAGTCAACAAACCTTCGTGTACATGAGAGGAAGGTTTATTGACTCTTATTCGCTAAAAATATTTATTATTATGAACGTATAATTGGGTAAACTAAATTGCTCTTATGGTAAAGTATCACATGCCCTTAAATAAAGTCTTTTTTTATGTCCTAATTATATTTTCACTAATGTTTCGAAGAAAATCAGATTATTAAAAATATGAATTTCAAAAAACTAGGACTTGGCGCCATTAAAATAGGGCAGCTTACAGCGCCTCTACAGGAATGTGCTGGCGAAAGCCTAAATAGTAGCTATATATATTGTATATATATGCACTATGCACAAACTCGACTTGTGAGCCACCTACAAGTATGTGCATGAACTAATCCCTATGCCGCATCTAGGTACTAATATCTTTGTCCTTAACCTAAAAAAAAGTAAATCGATTCTTTGAAAATCCCCTTAAGGCCCAAGGGCTGAGTAGGAGGCCGAGAATGAGAGTGAGATGATGTGCAAGATACAGTTTCTCGATCGCTGCGTTTGCCCGCATCCTCGCTCTGCTCCACTCACGATGTAAGTAGAAAGTGCCTTCGCCGCGTCGTAGTCAGACGTAAGTCTGAGTATTTCGAGGCGAAGATTTTTCCTTTTCCCTTAAGGGCATGTAATACTTTACCATAAGAGCAATTTAGTTTACCCAATTATACATTCATAATAATAAATATTTTTAGCTAATAAGAGTCAACAAACCTTCGTGTACATGAGAGGAAGGTTTATTGACTTTTATTCGCTCAAAATATTTATTATTATGAATGTATAATTGGGTAAACTAAATTGCTCTTGTTGTATCCTTACTGTATGTTTAAATTGTGTGTTTAAATTAAAACTGTATGTTTTTTAAATTTAACTTGCTTCTATTTTTCTGTTTAGGATATTAATGATAAAACTCATCACCTGCAAATTTCATATCCGAAGTGATGGTAAATCGGGGAATATCATCTAACCACTTATACCATTTGGGCTTATTAGACTCTCCATCATCGATTGAATCAGTGAATCCTCCATCATGCAAACGATAATCGTAAATCAATCCATCCGGAGGAAATTGAGTTGCATGGCCCGCTTCTGCTTGCAATTTTCTTAACCATTCATCAAAAATACACCGACTTTTATAATCACAAGTTGCTCCTATGCTCCATACCAGCGAAAATACAGACCACGGAGTCAACAAGTCAGCTGAAAATAATTTAAAAATGTTATTTGAATTTTATAAAATGATCAAAATACAATAATATTGACAAGAATTCAGTATTTAGGAATTTTTTAAAAAATTAAAATTATTTTATTCATCAACTTTAACCTTTCACCTTTGACCCTCGACTTTCAATTTTCGCTCAATGCTCCTAAAGTCATCGGCAAGTGCTCGGTTTGACATAGCATTAGAAGAGCACGAAGGGAGTTTAGAGAGATTTCAAAAATATATTTAATGTATTAGTGCTCCCTAAAACCTCTTTAATATTCTCGAAAGTCTACTTATGACCGAATTCGCAAGTTTCGAGCATGCAGGGAGGACTTGCCGAGTATTAGGATTTCGAGAAGAGCACGAAGGGAGCTTTAGGATTTTGACTCGGGCATCTCCAAATTTCCAAATAACAAAAGAACGTATATGTTCTAAAAAGATTTCTAAAGAAATCTATAAAATCTGGGTTACTATGATGGGACACTTTTCTCAACCTACGCTCTTAAAACACAGGAAACATAAAATTACTTTTATGACTCAAAACTATCAAATGTAACAAGAGAAACTCGCGCATTGTAAACTAAAAAAATCTATTTAAATATTAAAAAAACCTTTATTATTTGAATCGAACGGTTATTCTCATCCCGACTAAGGAGAATCGCTTTTTTTTTTCTTTTTCAAAACGAGGAACTTTATTTAAATTAATTAAAATTTGGAGGTTTGTTCATTCTTTCAGGATGTAACACTATATAAGAGGTAGTCTATTTAATTTCTCAAATAATATTCACTAATCTTAGGTATATATTTTGAAATATTTTTTTGCTTCACTAATAATTTACTTTTCAAATCAAAATAATTATTTTTATCACTTTAAATTATTTTTTCAATCTTTATATTAAACTTTTAATTAGTAATCGTTTTGGCAACGAAAATAATCTCAAGATAGTTTTCAAATTCGGTACATTCTCACAATTCGCGTAGTTTCTAAACTAATCAGGTTTTCGAGAACAATGTGTTCGATATATTGGTAACATTTCTTTTTTAAGATAGGATCCTTCACCATTGAACCTCTCTCTTTGATTTGACCTGAGACCTTTGATCCTTGGCATTTCACCCAAAAGTAAAAGAATAGAAAAAGATTGGCGCGTGTATATGCGAAGAATAAAAAAAATTGGCGTGTATAATTAAAAGATAGGAAATTATTCAGGAAGATAGAAATATTAAGATTCAAAAAGATAGAGGGAAGAATACATTTGGATACATTTTTCTTTTATATTTAAATCTTAAAAATTGAAAAAAGATTTCAATAGATATACTTTCTATCTTTTTAATTCCAACAGAGTATACTTGAGATTTTCTTTTTTTTTTTTACATAATGAAATTTCCTCTTTCGAAAAGTATTTTCAGGATCTATCATATATTTCTAATTTTTTAAATCTTTAATTCTACTTGTAAGACTACTAATGGTTAAAAGAACTAATATTAAAAAATAAATATTTCCTTACGAATCAGTTTTTGTAGTGTGAGATCTGGTGGTGCTTTTCCTTCCCGACCAGCCATTGGTCCGATTCTAAAGTTCATCAGGTTAATGTAGGACTGAACTAAGGCTGAATCAACAGTGCCGACGATTTCACGTAGTTTTTCTCGTACGATTTTCAATCCCGGTGTAACGAAGAAATATGCCAATCGTGAAATTTCTTCAGAATAATCTTTCATATTCTGTAACATAATAAGAAATTAGATTATAATACATATCTTAAAAATGTCACACCCGGTGATCAAAATGAAAAAATTACAATATTACTTTTTGAGAAACATTGCTTTCAATCGAATTCAAAATTATTTAAGAGATTTAAAAGATTTCTTGTAATTTTAAAAGAATTCAGGGTATTTTAAATCTATTGACTTGAAGTAACTTAAGGGATTATTCTACTTTATACGCTAAAAAAAAGAGCTATTTTTCAACATTTTTTATGAGTATGTCATGAAAGATATGGATATAAATATTTTTATGTATGATAAAACATGTCTTAAAATACGTAAAAAAAATTTTTTTTATTTATTTTATTGCATTGTTATTGTTTTAAACGCGTTTTTCTCAAAACAGCGTTTTTAAAACGGTACCAAGGATTTTGTGAAAACTATTCGACCGATCCTTATGAAATTTAAACCACACATTCTACACATATTGAACTATACGGAGAAAAGTGGATAGTCAAATTTTAGGACAGCCATCTAAGATAGTCAAGCTGAATATCGTAAATAGTAAAGTCTATTATCCCTATGTTCAAATTTTATATCCAGATTTTCAGGTTAACTATCTTAAAAGGCTGTCCTATAGTTCATAATCCAGATAGTCAGTTTGACTCTCCATTTTTCTCCGTGTAGGTCTGTAACCCCTAAATATTAAAATAGTAATATTAAATAATATAATAATAATAAATTATATAAATTATAATATAATAATATTGAAATTTAACATTTTTACTAATTGTTTAAAAAAAAACACTGAAAAAAAAATAAATTTTTTGTTTTTTTTTTTCGTTTTTTGTCCACCATTTCGTTACTTTTTCATAAATATTAATTATTAGAGTTTACAGACCTAGTATTTGTCATACTGATCTAATCCATTTTGATTTTTTTTTAAGCTAGCCGTTACCTAGATTTGCCTGGTACCTACAGATTACCCTTTTGATTTTGAGAAGCCTATGCACCGCCATTATTTTTTATATAAACATGGAATAAAGTTAATAAAAAAAATTTTTTTATGTAATTTAAGACATATTCTATCATACCTAAAAATATTTATTTCCGCATATCTTTCATGATATACTCAAAAAAAATGTTAAAAAATAGCTCCTTTTTTTAGCGTATAAAGTAGAATAACCCCTTAATAACAGTCGGAATTTATAGAGGAAATATGGTGACAAAATATAAAACATAAAGTATACAAAGAAACGAAAAAAAAAATAATAGTAATAAAAAAGAAAAAAGTGAAAGAGTATTTCTTTCAAATTCGATAGATTATTCATCTTACTTCAGGTAAGCTTTCAATCCAGCAATCAATAAAAGGGTTCAATCCAAGGTCTTCTGGCTCAAGGTATACCATTCCACATCTATAAAGAAAGGATAATATATTATACATTCAAATAAAGATGGAGAAACATGGAGAGCGAAGGATATTTAAATTATATTTAAATGAATTCATGACTCTAAGGTATTTCATAGAATACCTAGTTCTTAATAATGTAAAATGTATATGAAAATGGAAGGTGAATATTGTAATATTATAATTGATTTTACAAGCGGAACACCTCTTGTGTTATTGTTAGACGAAAGCTAATAAAAATCCTATCTTAAAAACATGATGTTACCAATATATTGAACACATTGTTATCGAAAACCTGATTGGTTTAGAAACTGCGCGAATTGTGTGGATGTATCGAATTTTCGTTTTCAAAAAGATTATTAAGACAGAGAATACGAATTTTACAAAATTTATTCTGATTTTCAGAAATGTTAAGGGATTTTACCAGTTATTGGGTTATTATAAAATCTAAAGAAATTTAAAGAATCTAAAATTCTATTATAATAAAGAGTTTTCATTGGATTTTCAGGTAACCCTTGTGGAAATTGACCAGGTTAGCCATTTTTAAATGTTGGTCCTGTAGAGGCCCCACGAAGACGCGCCTCTATAGTATGAACCTCTAGGCCCTTGCTGGGGCCTACAATTTTGTTGCCCCTCTTGTTGTTTTTAAAAATTTTCTAAGTCCACACTAGAAAATAATTCATTCATTTCAACAATGAGTTGAATGTTCATTACAGTTCAACTATAATTTAAAAAAATTAAGTTTCTTTGAATATAATAACTGTTTTTCATAAATTATAAAAAAACTCTACACCCAGAAAAAAGTTATTATTAAATTAAAGAAAAAAGTTGTTTGACTAGATTGTTTTGATTCAACGCACAAATATTTTTATATTATAAGAAAATTTCTTTGATTTGAATAAATGACATCGTGTATTTTCTTTCACTTAAAGAAACTATTTGTTTAAATGATTTGTTTGATTCAAAATAGATATTAGTTTAAATGAAAGAAATAATAATTTCTTTAGAGTCAGTAATTTGAAACAAACAAATTATTTCTTTGAATCAAAGAAAGATTTTCTTATAATCCACATTATTAATGCGCCACGCGATTGCGCAGAAGAAGAAAACTTTCGGAAATGAATTTTTTTTCGTGAACATTTAAAATATGCAAAATTTTATATACCTACGTATTTTATTAATTGTTAACGCAAAACGTTTTTTTAATGAAAATATTTTGAGACAATTTAATATTTGTGTATGGTTGAGTGTACCGTGGAAAAAATGTGTTACCATCAACTCGAAGCTTAGGGTAATAATTAGGTAGCTGGACTCGTGTCCCGTAGGTCTCACATTCGATTTTTGACGCCAGTCCTTTCTTGGGACAATTATGGAATTATACTAGTTACAGTAAAAAAAATAAAGATAATCATATAATATATTTATAAAATATACATATATTTAAACAAACAAGGCAACCTCACTGACTATTAATTCTTTCTTGAGACAGTTGTTTAAAATAGTTCAGGAACTTGAACTATAACTTGCAAAATGTATCTTTAATAAACGAAATAATAAAATTTTATCATAAGAATTATAAAATCAATGCTAGACAACGATAGAGAGGGGTGGGCTTTAAATTAAATAATAAAACATAATTAAAGAAATAGGGATCATTATAATGAGGGAATTCACATAATTTGGAACCAATTAAGTTGACATCACATAAATATAGTTTTAGGGTTTAGTGTCATTAATTAAGGATCATCAAAAACAAGTTCTAAATTATTATATAAGACATATTTCGCATTTTATATAATTTTGGGGTCTTTAGGGACGTTAAAGGGGACATTCCATGGCTTCGGCACTCCGTATTTATAACTATATTTTACAGGGAAAACATAATCACTATATCGGGGCAATAATAAATCAGAGAATATAAAAGATCGATTCAGCCAAGGAGTTAGAAACAATAATTATAATAAGATAATTTGTCTGGATCGTAATAGATAAAAACTCAAACCTTTAAATCGAAGAATACAGCAACTCGAGGTATCAGAACACTACACAGAATTACGATACGAGATTACGATATGGCCGACACTTTCAATTCACAAAATTGGAATGAACGAGAGAATAGAAACGAGTGTCGATCTAAGCGTCGTTTACCGGGAGAATTAATCAAAAATGGGGGAAATCTGACTGCGCGTGAACCGTAAATTGGTATCTAATAAGGGTAAGAGGTAGAGATCGCCCTTGATGATCGTTGCCCATCAGTCTTTCCTTCTCTTCAAAAGTCTTCTTCTTTCCTCGCAGAGTCAAGTCGTTTTCGCAGAGGAGGGTGGACTCCGAATTGCTCCAACATAAAACAAAAAGGCACATACGGCCAGAAAAATGCTCTTTTTCCTTTTCAGAGCCATACAAATTTAAGATAAGATAAACCTACCGACCTATTAACGATAGGGGTTGTCATTTTTGGTCCTTCCTCACTGGAACAAGCCTAAGGTCTTCGAAGATCAACCAAAAAGTCAACGAGATATTTGGAGACAGCGGAAACCATAAGAGAAGTCTATTGAATGTCACCAGACATTTATTGGGAGGATTTATTTTAATTTTGTGACGTGTAGAAAATCTACGACATCACAAATCTCACATATCGGTGACGTCATACGATGCTACGCACACAATAGTTGTTCCGTAATCTAACATATATATATATATCTGTTAGAATCTCGAATAATTTACATCATTAAATCTAAAATAATTAGATTAAATTTTGATTCTAATAAAACAAAAGAATCAGCTTTACTATTAATCCAAAGCAAACAAATCGATACTCTAAATTTAGTACAAAAGAAAGGCTCTATGCCGAACATGGGCGTTGGCCATTATATAACTTTTTTAATCTACACTAAACTCAAGATTTTAAACACAATTCTGAGAAATTTGATCCAAAAACGTTTACCTTGTTTCTGGAGAACCCAAGCTATACGAAATTGTAATACTTGTGCAGAAATAGGCACTTTTTTATCGATTCAAATAAAACTTCGAAAATTGTGACGTTCACAGTGAAACAGCCAGAGAGGAACTGAATGCTCCGAAACTTTCATCTGAATGCGCAGTCGCTGTAGCCAAAATATTGTAGCTCTGAGAGCTGCTGCCCTCTTTACGTGTGAAAATGGAGCTAGCGCTAACCATTATGGCTGCGTATTGTGTCACGTATTGTGACAGTTTGTCAACAATACAAGTTATGAATGCATTAAATTGCATTGATTTGCATTGATTTGCTGGGTTCCTTAAAAATGAGGTAGGCTGAAAACGATAAAGTATTCTTAACCTAAACTTATCCTAATGTAATAGTATACAATTCTCTCATTTTTCGTACATCCTTCTCAACACTCACACTCTTATAATTAAATGAGTTCCCGCTGGCTGTTCTTATTTTGACTTCCTGAACAAAGATCAATCTGGGAAGAGGATCAATAATGTGGTGAAAATCCACCATGTTAATAGAAAGTATGTTAATTTTCATATGGCTGTATATTAATTCTAAAACATAATAATATATTAAATCACAGTATATGAAGGGGTTACACCACCCTGACACTCGGAAAAATAGGTATGAAATAAAAATTTGTTTGGACGCAGTTATTAAGTATATAAAATGATTGTTATTTTGCACATTTACGTAGTAGTTTTATGAATAATTTGAAATAATAGCGATTAAAAAAAATTTTTTAAATGACGGAGATATGCGATTTTTACGAAACTACTTTTTTTAAACTGGTGTACACGATATCTCAAGATCCACTCAACCGATTTTGCTCAAGTTTACAACAAGTATTCTTTGTAATATAAGCTATCGTGTGACGTAGGATTTTTTTGATTTGATGCCGCGTTAATAAGTTATGAATTTTTAAACTCAAAATTTCGATAAAAATGAGATTTTTTTTTCAAACATGTGTCATTTTTACAAAAAATTTTTTTTTCCATTAGAACCCCATAAGACCACCATATGACCAAAATGAAACCACATGAAGCCCTAAAAATATAAAAATTCCATACGACCCCTAAAGATTACCATAACACCCCATAAAACCCAAATAAGAAATCCCTGAAAATCTCAAAAGATTAGGTTAGGTTAAGTTAGGGTTTCAACCCCATAGGACCAAAGAGACTACTATAAGACTACCATAAAATCCCATAAGACCAAATAGGATCCCATATGACTCCAACAGGACCCAATAAAAATAACATAAAATTCCCATAAAGCGTTCATTAAAATCTCATAAAACTCATATAAGATCCCATAAGGTTTAGGTAAAGTTAAGGGTTAGGGTTCTGATCCCCATAGGACTCCATAAGACCACTAAAAGACTACTATAAAACGCTCTTAAATCAAAGAATTCTTCAAAATTCTGATGGGAGGTTGGCGCGCGAAGCGCGCAGGGGGGCGAAGCCCCCCTTGTAATTAAATAATTATAATTAATTATGATAATCATTATTATTATTTATAATAATAATTTATTATATCAAACTAACGCAAAAATTGACCTGTCAAACGCGTCAAACCTAATCTTACCGACGTGGTTCCGACCGGAGCCACACCATCTGCCCTCTTACGGGCACATGTGGAAAATCCGATCGGGCCCAGATCAGAACTTGGAAATAAGTTGGGCAATTTCGGCACGGGTTATAGAGTGAAAGAGAGAGATTATCTATCCGTCTCTTTCACTCTTAAAATTTTCTGCTTTCTGCTTTGCGTTTTCTGCTACCATAGGACGGCACCCTGACGTGCTATATGGAATACGCACTGATCTATATAACAACTGGATAGGAGATGCCGTGTAAAAGTGTCGTGACGAATTGAACGCCATTTTGTTTTTGAAATTTGTACACTTCGGGAAACTTCGTGCTTGTTTCGGCAACATTCAGTTCGATAACATTCGGGTTCGGCAATATTCGTTTCGATATTCAAGAATCAATGTAACTTTCCTAAATTAAATTTTAGCGCGAAGAACAGAATATCAAACCGAATGTTGCCGAACACAAATGTTATCGAACCGAATGTTGCCGAAACAAGCCACGAAGTTTCCCGAAGTGCACAAATTTCCAAAACAAAATGGCGTTCTATAAGTCATAAAAATTGTGTTCCATACGCTATCCAGTTATTATAGAGATCTGTGGGAATACGTCAAGTCTGCGACAGTCGGTAGCACTTCTCAACGCTTCTACTTGTGACGTCAAAACGAACGTAAGTAATAACGTCGCGTCGAACGTTCACGAGCTTAGTCTCTATTGTGGACTTGCCATGAGATTAATTCATTTCATTGAAAAATAAGAAAGTTATGCTTTATTGTAATTTTCGAAAATTAATTTTTTGAATATAACTTCTCAACTAATGAAAATTTAATGCTGATGTAAAGAATACTTAATGCTTCCTCTATGAGGAAGCAAATCATATTTGCTTACAGGAAGCAAAATGCTCATGGAATGAGCACAAAAGTTGATACAACTTCACAGCTAGTTTTAATGTGTAGGGTGGTTCCCGACACCCACTGTTTTGAGACGCTTGTTGCGCGTCTGTCTAATTCTGTCAACTTTTCATGTGGACTAGAATTTTTCCAGCCAAAGGCAAAAAAGGGAAAATTTATAGGTTTCAGATAGAAAAAAATAGAGAGAAGAAATGAATAAGGGGCGCTTGATGATAAGTTTGTCGAATACTCACTTTCATAGTCCCAAAATAGCGTGTAATTATTTCCTGTCAGAAACGGCGGACATTTTGACTTCCATGGTGGAAGAAACTAAATATTGATTTCTGCTAGAGATATTCTGCAATTGACTGTAATCTGGCGCGCGATTCAAAATCGAATTAAATTGACCAATGGGAGAATTTCTCTAGCAGAAAGCCAACACGTGCTACGCGCGC
>UCOK01010356.1:0-11399 GCA_900474325.1 Synergus umbraculus | reverse complement strand
AATCCGCAAAACCATGCTAGGGTTCGTAATGCGCGTCTTTCCATACACAAGATGTTTCTTTAAGGAGCTAAAAGACGAGCATCTGGTCTCAGCCGTCACTCGTTCACGAGTCGCTTTCGAGCTCAGGCTGGGCATGGCCCAGCGCTCTTAAGTGACTCTATTTTGCTAACTCTACGCAGCCATTTTGTTCCGGTTCGTCGCTACAGTCTGCAAGGTAGTATAGACTAGAAGAGCTTCGTACGCTGCTCCAGGCTGGGGTTCTTCTACTCTTTACCTGAATTATTTTCCATAAATTTTTTCTAAGTCCCTTCGTACGCTGCTCCAGGCTGGGGGGACTTAGCCTCATTTTTTATTTTCACTGCGGGTTTATTTTTCATAAATTTTTCTAAGTCCCCTCGTACGCTGCTCCAGGCTGTGGGGACTTAGTCATATTCCGAGTTTATTTTCTGAGCCTCGCGACTTGGTTTCTCAAGTCTCGCGGCATGGTTTATCTCCGAGTCTTGCGACTCAGTTTGCTTTCTTAAGTCTCGCGACTTAGTTACTCGGGTCTCGCGACTTAGTTTATTTTCCGAGTCTTGCGACTCAGTTTCTTTCTTCGAGTCTTGCGACTCAGTTTATTTTTCGAGTCTGGTGACTCAGTTTATTTCTTCGAGTCTTGAGACTCAGTTTATTTTTCGAGTCTTGCGACTCAGTTTATTTCTTTGAGTCTTGCGACGCAGTTTATTTTTCTAGTCTCGCGAAATAGTTTATTTTTCAAGTCTTGTTTCCAAAAAAAAATTTTATTCTGAAAAATTAATTTTATTAGGCGCTTATTTTTAATTATTTTTAATTGTATGGACGCAAGTTTATTTTTATAATTCTCCAAAATAACCAAAAGAGATTGAATATGATCTTAAAATAAATTTTGGAATAAAAGATATCCAGCCATACTCAACAAGTAGAGGGGTCGAGGTAAGGGGATCATGAAACATCAATGAGAATGAGTTATCTTAGAAATCACAAAAAAAAATACTTAATTTATTATCTAAATATAATTCAGTATGGGGTTACGCCCATCTCAATTATTACGACAATGGTCATTACACTTCAGATCATTAAATTCAAAGACAATTTAGTTATTAGAGTTTTGAAACTCAAAAAATTAATTTTATTAGCATGCATGCTAACATAATTAATTTTTCAGAATAAATTTTTTTTTTGTAAACAATGAAAATTTTATTATTAACAAAATATACTATAATAACATTCTAACCGTAAAATTACTGAAAAATTTTAAACAAATTATTAAAAAAAGATGTTTATATAATTTTTTTTATGAAAAACTCATTGTTTATGAATAAAAAATGGTGTATATTTTACTTACAAGATTAAACGCGCGCTCCGCGCGCACATTTGCTACAATTTTTATTTAAGATTTAAGATTTCCCGCGTCACGCGCCATGTTCAATATACGCCGCGTCATCACTTTCATCTGACCAATAAGGAAAAAGCGTTACGTTCCTCTGTTCTTTTTATAACAGGATTTAGAGCTAGATACTTCATTTGCATTAAAACATTCAAATATGGCTGTACTTGACCCGCATGGTGCACTTTGAGTGGTCATAACTTTTGACCTATTAGGGTTAGGACTTTGCCCTTTGCGGCAAATTAAAGATAAATACATGAAATTTCACTCATCTGTAGAAAATTTTTTCATGAAATCATTAGGTTGGTTGGTACAGACAGTGTTGCAAAAAGTAGTGATTTTTCGACGAAATTCAGAAAAAAAAGTGGTTTTTTGAAATGACTGTAACTCGAAATCTATTAGAGATAGAAGGTTCGCTTTTTTTTGTTTTTCTTACAATTTTGCACATTATCTTTTTAAATTGGAACTTTTTTTTGTACAACGCAATGGAAATGGTCCGTCCACGCAAACTTAATTTTGAAAATTCTTTTTTTAAAAAAACACATTTTTATGAGTCATTCAGGACCCCATTCAGAAGCTATTTCCAAAAAAAAATTGCGTCTGGGAATTATTACGGAAAATAATTTATTTTTATGACGTGCTGCCTGGACTAACAGGAGCATCTGTGGTAGGCAAAGCACCGACGAAATCCCAAGGCATAGGCGCATCTATCCTTGTCGATTTCCGTACTCTTTCGTATGGGGATTTGCCAACGCTCAGGCGCGCCTGTCGTTGTCAATTCTCGTCTAAAGGAAATGTCCTACTATAGGAGCTACTATGTTTGACATTTTCCTAAACGTAACTTCGTCGTTCTTCGTTTCCCGTTTCTCCGCTATTTTCTCTGTCTCTCTCTTTCGAAAGGTGTACGATTTCTTCAGTCATTGGGATCGCCTAAGGCTGTAGACATCCATGATAAAATATTAATAAATTAATAATTAATAATTAATAATTTACACTCAACAGACGCATCTGTGAGTGAAAAATTAAACCGACGGATAATATTTAGTAAGAGCATTTACAAATATTATCTACAAAACGCATTGGAGATTTATACATCCGAAACCTACATTATTTTTTATATCAGTCCTCCCTTCTCTCCGTACCGTAAAAACCGTTGAAGTAAGAGAAATAAAGCGATAAATAATGTATTCTGCAAAATCGCCCAAATGTCTAATTCGTTCACGAATCTGTCAATTCGTACTTTGTCTAACAAAACCGTAAAATGTATGATTACAGGACGAATAGTCACTTTCCGCCTTCGTTCAAACAAACTCATTCCACTCCAGACATTTTCATTCAACACTCACAGACAACAAAATCAACCACACAAATTCTAGTTTCATTCTTTTGTTATTTATTTAAATTCACACAGTTAGATTTGTAAAATATAGGGAATAAATACTCATTGTAAATACAACATTGTTATAGTTTACAGTAAAACAAAGTTGTTCGATTTTCATTTAATTATCTTTAAAACCTAACCCTGGCTCGAATGAAGCATCCGCTAAGATAATTATAAGTTATAAGATCTTTCAAGGAAAATCCGAACGTTACAAATTTAATTTTCATTATTTACAATAAAAATTTGTTACACTATTTATAATAAACAATAATGATTATTATAGTGCCGGAAAATTGTCCCGAAGGAATTGACAGAACGAATTGAATTACGAGGGACGTAAAATCCTCAAAATTCAACTCGAGAAGAGAACAAAGTTCCTCAAGCTCCTAGATTGATCTGTGAGCCATAATTCGGCTATCTTAATCATTAGCAGGGTAACTTTGGCTGATCTAGAACCCATTTTCTAGTATCAGCAGCACAATCCTTTGTGTTTTTCTTAGATAATATAAATTCGGTTCTCTTGTCGATCGTCCTTGTGACCCCCCCAATTTGTTTCTAAATCCGAAAAAAGAGTCCCTAATTTTTTTTTTTTTTTTTTATTAAAACACGTGCCGGTTTTGACTTGAAGTTTCCCATGTAAATTGCATGGGGAAAAATTACTTTTTGGAGTTTTTGGAATAATTTTTCAGGGTTTAGGAATAAGTGACGGGAGATTATAGAAACTTATAGAGAACTATCCGCCAAAGAATTTCATGTATCACACATATGGGTTTTGCACCTCTAACACACCCCCAGGGGACCTTGAAAACTACTCTTAAAAGCTAAAATTACCATTTTTCATGAAATTGACGTTCTGAGCACTTTCTCTGATCACAAATCAAGTGATTTGTTCGGAAATCCACATGAAGTTAAAGTTACAATAGAAATAAAAAATAATGAAAAGGAAAATTTGTGCAAGTGCAGTTGCAAAGCTGGATTATCTGGGAAATGCAAACACTGCATTGCTGCACTTATCCATTTGTTAAGGTACGTACTATATATAGGTTTATAAAAAAAGTTAAAAAATTATATTGATGGCTACATGCACGGATTTGAAACAAAAATGGGGAAAACTGAAGTTTTCAGCTAAGGAAATGTACGGTACCATTCCATTAGCAGAATATTGCCATGATTCCCAAGAAGAAAAGGGGAACTATAATGTACCAGAAGTACCGGAAGAAGATCTTAATATAATTGAGGATTTGTTGTATAATAGTATGTTTATTAATTAACATAATATATTGTTACGTCCTATCTATTATTTATTTATTATTTTACCTAGCTGGCAACAGACTCAATTTCTATATTACTAATCCCTTGTTTTAGTCCGTAACTTAATACGAATCTGGGAACAAGGACAAGCCAAATGAAATAGTTTAAATTAAATTTTACAAATTTATTAAATTGAAAGTTACAATTTTGGATGGATACATATAGCTTAGACGAGAATTGACCCTTACGAAAAGTTAAAGTGAGCCTGAATTTCAAGGGACAGTACCTTCTGTTCTTATTGATGATTACGCTGGATTCTTGTGTTATCAGTTGGTGATCCTTTAGTTGTTCTTGGTGAGATACTTCTGCACTTCCACAATCGAACTTGTACAATTGAACTTCCACAATTGAACTTCCACAATTGAATTTCCGTAGTCAGAATATTCTGAATTTGATTTATCTCTCGAAACTAAACTTCACCTTCGGAACTTCGGATCGTGAGTTAATCTTCACTAACAGAGTCACTAGTAGGTTTGAGAATTTTCGTGGACACTTGACTGCACCAACTATACTTCGTAGAACAACTGCACTATAGAAGAACTGCACCCTTAACCGCCGAATTTCAAGACTGGATCCTCTATGGGCCATGCTGTTTTTATGCTGATCCTAGATACTAAGAGACTTAAATAGACCAGTGTTAGTGCGGTGTCTGTGAGTGGCGCCATTTCAATAGACTAGTGTTAGTGCACTGTCTGTGAAGATGTTGTAGTGTTAGTGCACATGGATACTCTACAGGTGTCATTCTGATTTTTGGGTAAATTGCACTAGTGAGGGTGGCTTCTGGACCTCTCACGGATGCGTTGAGTGATTGAGAGTGTGTATGTTTCTTGTCAGTGTCTCCTATACAGATGGAGTTTATAGTGTGCCTTTGAGGGCGGATGTTTTGGTATAAAGGTCAATGTCCTCTTGCAGATTTAGAGATTTATTAGTGTTGCAGGTAGCTCGAGTCGTAAGGGTCAGTTTCAAAAATATGAATGAAAGAATGTTTACAATTATAATTATGGCTTATGATGTAATGATTACATGTTGTCAATGGTGATGATGATGATGATTAATTATTTAACAGTCATTTAATTAATTAATAGTTAATTAATAAATAGTTAATTAATAATTAATTAACTAATGGCATGCTGACATGACAATATAATAAAGTATTATATTTTTATAAAATTCCATCAAATTAAATATATTTTTTTAGAAAATCCAGATAGTATAACAGCAAGGGTAAAACAGGGATATTACGTACCAATAATCTCATCCAGGGTATTTAGTAACGCGAAAATTGCTAAAAATTTATTTTTGCTGACAGAAGATTGCAAACAAATTTTAAGTGCTTCAATAGAAAAAGGAATGCAGGACAATTCCATTTTATATTATAGAATAAAGAATTGTTTATACACACCTTTTAGATTTTCAGATTTGAGTGAAGAAGAGCAAAAATTTTATAAAGAAGAAGTTTGTTTGTCCCTCGATGATGCAGTTGCGTTAAGCTGTAATACTGAAAAACAAAAGTGCAATGTTTGGCTTCGCGAGAGGAAAAAAAGAATTAAAGCCAGCTGTGCCTATCAATTTGTAACATATTTAAATAACAAAATTCCAGATTGGAAAAATAAAATAAATAAACATTTAAATAATAAATTTGGAGGCAACGCAAGCACTAGCCATGGTGTGAAGGCTGAAGGGAAGGCAAGGGACTGTTACGAAAGGAAAAATAAAAAAATTGCTGTTCAGTCTGGTTTACTTGTAAATCCACTTGTTCCATGGCTCGGCTACAGTCCAAATGGAATAGTGTTGGGTGAAAACATTATTGAAATTAAATGTCCTGTCAAAGGAAAGAAGAAATGTGCTGCAGATGTGGTTGCTTCGCTCAATTGGGTTGTGAAGACTAATGGATCTCTTTCGTTGAAGCAAAATCATAAGTATTACTGCCAGGTTCAACTGGGCATGCTTGTATCAAATACAAAAAAATGCCATTTTATTATTTATTCCACCTTCGATGATAGTTGTGTAGTATTTGATGTTTTATATAATACGAATTTAATTACTGACTACATACCTAAATTAAAGTTTATATACTTTAAGTATATGTTAAATCAAATCTTAAATGTGATGAAAGCAAAGGAAGCCAGAGGGAAAGATCCTGCAATATATTTAAAATAAGTAGTTAAAGGATACTTTAAAAAAGAAGTAATGTATGTATATGTTCTAAATAAATATTTTATTTTTGTTGGTTATGTTACGCATATAAACCATTGCTTTTATTAATAATATATCCGTTATATGTAACCATTAACCATCTCTTTTCAAAATAAAAAAGGAAACATAAAAAAATCATTGTACAAAATTGATCAATAAGTACATATTATTATGTAATATTATTTGTCAAAAATTATTTTAAAAAATAAGTATCAAAACTTATTATCGGAAAGTATTGAACTTTTTAGATTGACAATTCCAGCTACTACGGTACAAATATTATTAATGTAAGGAATAAGATTCCATGCTATTTTCTGTCGTACAATGTTGAACATTTTAAAATGATGTATAGCTCGCTCAACATGTACCCTAACCGCTGCAATATCATTTGTTATTTTGGTATCTTCCAGACTTAGCTGAATATTTTTTCCAAGTTTTAGAGGTATTATTAATTTAATAAAATTGTTGTTACACTCCACCTCAATGTCGAAGCCTTTGTCAACCATAATGGCATCTCTTGTAGGTATGAGTTTATCAATAATACCTGACTTATTAAAGATAGCTTTGTCAGATGCTCGACCTCCATACGCTTCACTTACATATATCAGCATTCCACAAGGTGCTATACCTATTAATAATTTGATTGTTTCACGTCCTTTGTAATGTGAGTATAACTTAAGTCGACAGCTTAAACAGTGAGGCTTGTCCACTGGTATTTCAGTGTAATCAAGAACAACATAAGTATTTTTATAATTTTCAAAACATGCTGGCATACTGTTTAAAATTTGCTTGTAAGTTGGCCAAAATACAAACCTTTTTAAACTTTGTCCTCTTAGTCCAAACAATACAGGTAGACACCGAAAGGATAAATTCAAACGAAGCTTGCTTGATAAAACAATTCTATCTTGCACTGTTTGAAAATGAAAATTTGTAACTTTTCTCATTTTTTTCACAAATGGTAACAGCTTCTACTAGACTACTGAGGAATTGGAAATTTACTCCAGTAAAAGCAATCAGATCTTCATCATTCCTTATTAAACTCATAACAGTCACTTTTCCATTATTTTTAATTTCTTTATATGCTTCGTTTCCTCTCCCCTGTATTATTTGCAATTCCTCCTTTTCTTTCTCATTATCAGTCGTAACAGTCAGATTTTGTAACTCTATTAATGCTTCAGTCTATGAATTCTGAAGTCAGATTTTGAATTCTTCGTTTTTGGCAAAAAGTATCGAAACTAAATATTTTTTCGCTCTGTACGCAATCTTATATTTGACAAAAGATTAGTTCTACAGAGCGAAATAGGTGTTTTACTTACTTGTACAATAGTCTTCTTTTCTAAAATGCAAGCTGCACATAAACGTATTTTTTCCAATTTTAATGGTTAGGTTTAAAGCTTGAATCCAGCGTTGACGGTTATGTTCAAGCTTGGGTAATCGATGAAAAAGAACGTCACTCTCTGAAGATTTACTTTGGCAATTAGGAACACTACAGTTATACACTTTTATTGTTTCCTTCATTTTTTAGAAATGATTTAACACTTCACTGCTCCGTTTATACTTCAAACAGTTCAAATTCAAACAATTGTTTCTGGATACTGTAAATGATTTCAGCTCTATCCACCAGAGGGGCGCCACGAATCGTGTAACACCCCGAATGCAAAAATGTAATTATATAAAATAATTATAACACAATTATGTATTATTTGGGAAGAAATTGTTTAAACCCATTAGGATCGTTTCAGTAAATTAAATGTACATATTAAGAAAACTTATGGTTAGTTTAATAATAAATGTTCCATGATTATTATTAGTTACAAATAAAGAATTACTTGTAGATAAATTCATAAATTTATTTATTGGAATTTATTTAAACAATTATTCAGTAATTAATATATGTTCATCAACATTTCCGTATGTACACAGTAATTTTTTAATAAAAAAAATTTTCTTGAAAAAAAAATTTTTAAACAAATGGAATTTGTTTAAATAATTGAAATTTACTAAACAATTTTTATTAATATACCATTATAGTCCAATTGTATACATTTTTATAATAAAAAACGAATTTTCAAAAAAAAAATGTTGAAACAAATTTTACTTGTTTAAATATTTGAAAATTAACTAACTAATGTTTTATCAATATACCATTAGACCAATAGTAAACAATTTTTTTGATAAAAAACTAAATTTTCAAAAAAAACATTAAACAAATGATATTTGTTTAAATAATTAAAGATTTATTAAACAATGTTAATAAATATAATATTTCAATAGATTAATACTAATAACAACGAGGATAAAGTGCTCAGAACGTCAATTTCATGAAAAATGGTAATTTTAGCTTTTAAGGGTAGTTTTCAAGGTCCCATATGTGTGATACATGAAATTCTTTGGTGGATAGTTCTCTATAAGTTTTTATAATCTCCCGTCACTTATTCCTAAACCCTGAAAAATTATTCCAAAATCTTCAAAAAGTGATTTTTCCCCATGCAATTTACATGGGAAACTTCAAGTCAAAACCGGCACGTGTTTTAATCAAAAAAAAAAAAAAAAAAATTAGGGACTGTCTTTTTTCGGATTTAGAAACGAATTGGGGGGATCGAGACTCTGTAGCATTACAAAAATTTTTGCAATGCATTTTTGGACCACCCTAGTGTAGATGCACCACGTAAACCCTTACGGTTGCACCCCGTACTTGTCTAAAAAAACGGACCGCGTAATACCTAACAAGGGAGCGTGGACGCTAACGCGAGGATCCTAATCGAAACGACCCTCCCTTTAAATTTCCACCCTTTGAATACTGCTATTGAATGAATAAAACAACAGTAATATTTAAAAAACCAATACAAAACCCCGAATAATAATCCGTTCTCGAATCCCAAAACGAGAAAGAATTTTATTCGAAACGGTAGTTTGAATTCACGTAGCACAGTGTTAGGAAGAGGTGTTGGGTTTAAAACCACCCTCATTTCTTCAGATAAATTCACCTTCATCTTTTCTTTGTGAAAGCAAATCAAACGCGAGACGTGAGAAGTGGGGAATAATTCCTTCCGACTCGTAGGATGTTTTAGGACAATAAGGACCAATAGAATACGCAGTAAGTTTACTGTGAATCGTTCAAATGCTTTTCTTTAAAAATTGTATGCGATGACAAACAACCTTGCTCTTTTTTCTAAATTTTAATCTCGATCGTTCAACGCGAAGTTAAATCCTATTTTAAATAACATCTCTCTTTTCTTAAATTATCTTATCTTTATAAATTATCTTACCTTATCTTAATTGATTTTGTTGACCCAGAAAGTTCTAGTTCAATTCTTTAATCGGTTGGCCAAGAAAGCCCTAACTGTTTGTAATAAAAATTTTGTTTCCAAAAGGTTTTATTAACAAACCTAAAGATATAATAAACAATGATTTCCAGGATACGAGACGATGAGAGATGATCCACATGAATAGATAATAGCAATACATTTATTTAAAGCAATCACGATCGCTTAATTTTACGAAATCTCATTCACACCTCACACAAATACCGTAAAACATTTTCATATAATAGAATACAATCACAGTAAGTATTGAAACGAATAACATGTGAAGATTAAACATATACCCGTGACGTAGATTACAGACGTTTGGTTGTTGGTGATTCCATTCAAATGAGGAAGTTTGATATAGTGGAATTTCACCAACCTTCACGATGCGAATAAGTCAAAAAAGCTGGGCTACTTGTCTTTTGTCAACATATACATCCAAATTCATCCGTCATAAATCAGGCTTCAGATCCCTTCATTTGTCATTTATCAATTTGAATCACTCTATAACAAATTAATTAACAAACTTATCACTTATCACACTCACTCTTTTTCCACAACCATCCTTTTTATTAGATTATAATTATATCTCTGCCAATCGATTTGTCGTTGCACAGATTGTGGTTCACACCCACTTAGTCACTAGTAACAGGTTTGACACCTCTGTTCAACGTCTGTCTCTTGCGAGCTCTCTTATGGGAAAAAGCTTTAATTAACCTTTCATTCATTATCTAGCCCTTATTCCCATTCCATTAACTATTACTTTTACGTCATTATACGTCACGCATTATTTCGCTCCATTCATTCTCTCTCTCATCTTCATATTTTCTTACTATTATATTTCCTTACATGTTTCTTATCTTTAAATAATTTTCTATTTCGTTACACTGATCCAAGAAAGATCTGGCGCCCAGGCAAAATATCTTATCTTATAAATCTTGAAATCTAGTACCGAATGTATATTATTATTCTCCCTCAACTACCTATAAAATAATAATATTACATAAATTAAATGTATAAGTTTATTTAATACTAATCAAAGTTACGTTGAATTTAACAAAGATTCAATAAAAGAGGGACATAAAAGAAATACAATAATAAAAGTGAGGTTAGATACACATAATATAAAAGATTACTAATTTAAACAATTAGGATCTTTCGTCCTTTTCTATTTCTAGATTAGATATGGACGCAATTTAAATAAAATACAAGGGAATGGTCATAACAAAATTGGGGAACATAAATATAAATACAGAATGATACAAAACAAAAGAAAATCGTAAGTATCTAAAAAGGGAGTGAGACAAAATAAAGATCAACATTATGTTAATTCTTTTGAATGAAAATAATTTTGAGGAGTCATAAATGTAAATAAAAAGGATATAATTCCTTAACAATGAACTAAATCCAAATATAAAATAATTCAAAAACAATTATTACATAGAGACGAATCACGTCAAGTAGGCACCCCAATTTCCAAACGATACGCATCAACCAATCAGAATCGAGCTCTTTGAGAACGAAGAAAAAGACGTCGATTTTTGGCCATCTTTCATCTGGCAGTTTCCAAAGTGAACACTTCGCGCTTTGTATAAAGATTCGTTTTGCTTTCGGAAAAGTGTTTTTGAATTGTTAATTTGACTTTCTAAATATTTAATTATTCAGGTATTTATTCGCTTGATATTTTGGAGTGATTTTATTTTAATTTTGTGTCCCTTTTGAGTGTTTATCTTGTATTTTCCTAGTCTGCATTTGCAATCTCTATCTTGTGTTCTCTTTTGTATTTTTGATTATGAAT
>UCOK01010353.1:39762-54588 GCA_900474325.1 Synergus umbraculus | reverse complement strand
TATATATATATATATATATATATATATATTGAAAAATTAACTGATATATTTTTGACCTACACGAATATTTTTCTTTAAACTTTAAACAATTTTTTATGCAAATTAATATTTAACTACGCTTTCTGATTACATTTAAAAAAAATAATGTTTAGTTTAAACAAGAAATTTACTTAATTTAAACAAAACATTTATCTGAATCAAACAAGATTATATTCAATTGAAATGAATAAAAACAAATATAGAATTTATTTGGATCAAACAAACATTTTGATTGACTCCATATCAAAGTGATAATTTGTTTGATTGAGATAAATTTTGTTTATTTTAAACAAACTTTTTTCTGAGTGTGTTCACAGCACTGAACCTTTAAATCTTTTGGAATCCTTTAAGATCTCATTAAATCTTTTGAAAATACCTTTAAAAATCCCTTGAAATTCTCAAAAAATGCTTTAAATCATCGAAAATTTTTTGAAATTCTTACTATTTTATGAATTTCTAGAAATCTATGAAATCTCTTGAAATCCCTTACAATCTCTTAAAGTCTTTTCGAAATTACCTGAAATCTCTTAAAATCTATTTAGAAACCTTTGAAATCCTCAAAAGTTCTCTGAAATCTTTCAAATTTTTATAAAATAAATTAAAATCTTGTAACTCTCTTGAAATTACACAAATCTTGAAGTAAATTAAAATCTATTCATTTAGGCTTTTTTGTTATAAAGTATCATAAAATTTGAATCATAACATTTGAATAACAAAAATTAATAATACAATAAAATTTCAGTTTATAACTCTAAAATCGACAGCTTAATTAAATTGTAAATATGCGCAAAGATAGAATCAAAAAATTTGATTTTGTGAAATTTTAGGGAATTTTGAAAAGGTTTCAATAATTTTTAAAGTTGTTTATGTATTTTGAGGCACTTAAAAATTTTTCCTGGAATTATAAAGGATTTTAAGAAACTTGTAAGAATTTTAAGAGATTTTAAGGAATTATAAATATTCTCGTAGAATTTAAAAGATTTTAAAAGGCTTGGAAGAATTTTAAGGAATTTCTCAAAAAAATGCTTTAAATTTTCGAAAATTTTCTGAAATCCTTAATATTTTGTGAATTTCTAGAAATATCTTGAAATCCTTGAAAGTTCTCTGAAATCTTTCAAATTTTTATAAAATAAATTAAAATCTTGTACACTGAGAAACTCTGTGTTAGAAAAATTACTAATATCGATAGCAAGTAGGGGCAAAATCCCAAAATTGAGACATTTTAATACAAAAAATAATAAATTTTACTATTCAAATAGGAAAAATTACTATTTAAATAGTAAAAATTACTATTGAAATAGTAAAATTTATTATTTTTTCTATTAAAATGTCTCAATTTTGGGATTTTGCCCCTACTTGCTATCGACATTAGTAATTTTTCTAACATAGAGTTTTTCAGTGTAACTCTCTTGAAATTACACAAATTTTGAAGTACATTAAAACCTCTTCATTTAGGCTTTTTTTTATAAATTCGTATAACAAAATTTGCATCATAACATTTGCATAACAAAAATTAATAATTCAAAAAAATTTCTTTTTATAACTCTAAAATGGACAGCTTAATTAAATTGTAAAAATGCGCAAAGATAGAATCAAACCATAAATAATTTTTAATCTCGCAACATTTATAGAACCATTATTTTGCGTGAAAAAGGAAGTTTATTTGGAAGCGATTTGAATAAAGAGTATGTCAATCCCAACTTTTATAGATCCAGGTTGTTAAAACATAGTATAAATTTTTTCAGACTTTGATCAAACGACCTTATAAAATTAAAATTACCCTGTGGTTTATTCGCTTGTGGTTAATAATGTTGTCATGTTACTCGGAATTGTAATCATTCAAAGAACTCGACTTGCTGGTTCGTTAAAAACCTACATAAAAATGCTAATTCTCTGCAAAATTATTTTTCATCTAGATAGGAAGTGAGATTATTTTCAAACACATTTTTGGCATCTCTTTTTTCATCTTCTAGAAGAGAAATTTTATATAAAAATTCGAGATGAAATACACGGAGAAAAATGGAACTCAGCGATTTAATAACAGTTACACAAATTCTGTAAACAAAACTTTTATTATAAGACATATTCTAAAAATTTGGTAATCATTCTTAAACAGATCAGTAATGATTACCGTATTTTTAGACTCGATCTTATAATAAAAGTTTTGTTTACAGAATTTGTGTAAATGTTACTAAATTGCTGACTTCCATTTTTCTTCGTGTACTCTATAGAACAGTTCCCTCCCTCTTGCAGTCAATTAAAATTTCTTGAAATATGTTGAAATCTCCTAAAATTCGTTAAAATCAGTTGAAATTCTTGAAATTTTGTGAAATCTCGAAAAAAACCTTTTTATAACATTTTTAACTCTTCTAAAATCCCTAAAGTCAATTAAAATCTCTTAGTATCCCTTGACATTTTTTTGAATTCCTTAGTTAAGGAATTTTATCTCTTTAAGATTCCTATAAATTCTGGTAAATCTCTTAAAATCTCAGGCAAGGCCGGGAAAGTTACTGCTAGTAAATAAATAAAAATTTTGCGTTTTTAGAACCTAATCATAAATTATTTTGACAAAGGAGCGTGCATGATAATGTTCTAATAACTAAAATTTGAGGTAGATTTTCTGGATATAATAGTGAAAAACGATTTTCAGAGTTTAGCAGAATCTTATAAACTTTTTGCTGAAGCTGTACATTGAGCGTGGACAGCTTGGGTAATGACATTGTAGACAGTTTGTCTATCCAAGCCTGATTATCGAGCTCAAGTTGTGCAACGTTTCACGACTTCCAATAAGCCAAGAGCTAAGCTCTCAGAGCTCTGACTCACTAACGGGTGTATTGCAACTTGAGTAGTTGGGCACAGAGTGCAACCTATCGCCAGAATGCATGTCTGCACAGGAATAAAATCTTTTAACAGCAATAAATGGACCCCGATTTCGTAACAAGCTCATAAAAGCCTGACAACTAATGACATGCTCTTTAGATTTGCGATCCTACCTAATATAAGTTGCTTTTTGTTGAGAAGAAAAAGTCCCTCTTTATCAGCACGTTTAAGTCTATTTCTTCTTATTTTAATAAATAATCTCTCCTCTTTTTTGAGCCATTAAAAGATCATTTTTACGGAATTCACAGTGTGAAATTTTCGAAAATCCATTGCAATATTTTTTAATCTGATGAACATCCCTTAAAATTGTTTCAAATTTTTTGCAAATCTATAGAAATCGATTGAAATCTTCCTGAGTTTCTTGAAATCTCTTGAAGTTTGAAAGTACTTTGAAATTTCTAAAAACTTCTTTGAAATCTCTTATAAACCAGTAGGAACATTCATTTGTTCGAAAAATTAAAATTCATGCTTGATTCACGATGACTTGATTCACGATGTATTTTTTTGGTGAAATCCACTGCTTTATATACTATAAACTGTTGGTTATTTGGAAGCCTCATAAGCGTAAGGATATAAAATAAAGAATCAAAGAAAATAACATCTTAGTTCTGCAGAATAGTTTTCTATATGGACAAACATTACAAAATTGAGATAAAAACATATGTATTAAATAGGCACTAAAATTATAGGTGTACAGGAAAGTCTTTATAAACATTAGGTATTTGAGATCCGGGTTCTTTTCTTTGCTTTATACGAAACGTTATCACAACAAAACTTTCCTATGTGACTGAATAATGTAAGAGTAATTTTCAATTGATGAAGTTTTTTTATTTATTGCATATCAAGTGTACGATTTACACACATAAAATGTTTTTTAAATTTATTTATGGACCTAATGGTTGTATCGAAGACCTAGTTTGTAGTATTATATCATGAATTCTATGTATATCTAGGAGGCACTTCAACACGATGTATACCATGTGGTCCTGGCTGCGATACATAAATATAGCCAGTATTCCGATTAAAAACTACTGTAATTGGTGAATTTGAAATTGAGACATACTCTCCCAAATTCGCCAATGATATACGTTGACCCTCTGGTACATAAAAGATATTCCGTGATACATTTGAATTAGCTCTAAAATTCCCAATTCCGCTACTACCGAATCCTGAGCTTAATTCTGTAAGAAGAGTGTGGAGGTTTAAAGTTTTTGTAGACTTGAAAAATAGCTTTTCGTCATTTTAACAATTGAATAATTAGTCAATATTAGACAATTAATTATATACTAATTAGGCACCCGGAAAATGTCCCTAAACCTGGAATTACAACATTATTCGATATAAAAAGGGGCCATATCAAAATTAAGTGCTTAATTAGTGTGGAATTGATTATAACTGTTAAATTAGAAGTAGAAAGTCGTACTACAAGAAAATAGATGCTGTCATTTTAATAATTTTGAACGATCAATTAATATCAATTAATATGAGAGTAAAAAATGTTTACTTGTTGTTCAATTATACTTACGAAAAAAACTTAAGAAACCTATGACGCAGAGGAGTAGAGTACAATTAGGAACCTTCATTTTTTCGATAAAATGAAAACTTATGCTTGATACACGATGACTGATAACTTCTTGGTGAAATCCATTGCTTTATATACTAACCGTATAGTTATTTGAGAGTTACGTAAGCGTAAGCGTAAATAAAGAATCAAATAAAGTAACACCATAGTATTGCTTAATAATTATCTATATGAACAAACAGTAAAAAAGAGAGATAAGAAGAACTGTATTTAATAGGGAAAAAATCATATGTGTAAAAGAATGTCGTATTTACAAACATTAGGTTTTTGAGATCTATGTGCCAAAATGAATGAAATATTTTTTCCTTATTCTATTTTATCCAGAAATGTTATTTCAACTAAAAATAACTATAAACATTATAAGTGTCTTTTATATTTTTCCATACAAAATTATTGTAAATGCAAATGAATTAATGTTCTAACACTGTTTATAGTTTAAAATACAATCAAGAAAAAATTTCGTTCATTTGAACGTTCAGAACATAAACCACATTGAGTTCCGCGTTCTTTAATGTGATTTACGTAAACTTCTCACAACGGAAGTTGTCTACGTGTTTCAATAATTTAAACGCAATTTTCAATGAATAAAGTTTTTAGTTATGTATATTAGGTGCACAATTTACACACATAAAATGTTTTTTTTTTTAATTTATGGACCTGGTGGTCGTGTCCTAGGCCTGGGTTGTGATGGAAGAAAAACTATTTGGGGAGCAGCCACTGCAAAACGGTGTATTGTACCATCTGGTCCTTCCTGCGATACATGTGCAATGCAACTATTCCAATTATAAGCTACCGTAATTTGTTTAGTTGAGATTTATTTATATTTTACACAATTCGGCAATATTATGCGTTCACCCACTTGCGCAGTATAGTAGAGTCGTTCTACACCTGAATCAAATCTATAATTCGCATTTCCACTATTACTTCCTGAGCTAAATTCTGTAAGAAGAAAGTAGAAGTTTAAAGTTTTTGTAGACTGGAACAATAACTTTTCGTCATTTTAACAATTAACTGAATAATTTATCAATATTAGACAATTAAATATATACGCATTAGGTACCGGATAAATACTCCTAAACCTGGAATTACAACATAATCTAATTCAAAGGGGGGCTGTATCAAAATTCAGTGTTTAATTAGTGTCTTAATTAGTGCTTAGTTATTTCAGAGTTATCTAAGCATAATCGTAAATAAAGAATAAAATAAAATGGCATCATATTTCTGCTGAATAATTGTCTAAATGAAGAAATAGTGCAAAATTGAGATAAGAAGATCTGTATTTAATAGGTACTAAAGCTATATTTGAAATGAATGTCTTTACAAACTTTGCTTTACAAAAGCTTGTCACAACGGAACTTGTCGACGTGTTTCAATGATTTAACGCTTTGGGCCCGTATGTGCCAAATTTGGCACATTCATTTTATAGAGCTCCCCACAATTTCCTGGCGATAAAATTATAAAGTTTCCGTGTTAGTATCTTCAATTCACGTTAGATGTAGCCACTTATAGGGCTCATGGGTCCCGAAATGTTTTCCTCGTTCGCCTATAAAAATTAATGTGGCGGAGCCTCTCTGATAGGCCACGTGTTTACAAGGTTTACAAGAAAGTGACTTTGAAAAATGAGGAAAAAAAGTATGTAAAAAAATTTCTTTCATATATCTATCGATAGAAACTTCAAAAGGGAAGCTAAATGAATATTTTTTTCTTAAATTTTGTTCAGTTTCAAGTGAGTAACATGTGACTGAAACTCAATGTGCCAAAAATGGCACATCCGCGATATCCCACTTCCGTTTCATTTTTTTTTTATCTAATGTACTTTATGCACATAAAATGTATTTTTATTTCATTTATGGACCTGATGGTCCTCTTCTAGACCTACGTTGTGATGATTCAACAATCATTGTGGGAGGAGGCGCTACAAAACGGTGTATAGTACCATTTGGTCCTATCTGCGATACATGTGCAGTGCGAGTATTCCGATTATAAACTACCGAAATTTCTGAATTTGAGATTGATTTATATCTTGCGAAATTTGTCAATAATATACGTTCACCAACTTGCGCATCATAGTAGAGCCGTTCGACACCTGACCCATATATATAATTTGCATTTCCGCTTCCACTTCTTGAGCTCAATTCTGTAACAAAAAAGTAGAAGATTAAGGTTTTTATAGACTAGAACAATAGCTTTTCGTCATTTTAACAATTAATTGACCTTATTAATAAAACACGATTTTATTTACAAATTTTGGCTTTATTAGTATTACAAATTAGACTGATTAATTTCATGAATTAAATCAAATGGTAAATTTTTAGTTAGTACATGTTTAGATAACTGTAAAAACCTGTTTAACGAAACAAATATTTTGCTACCAACTCAAATTAAAAATGCCTTTTACATTTATTGTAACTCAGACAGTAAAAAAGCAGGGTTTGCAATTTTTCTAGCAAAAATTATCATTTGAAATTGTAAAACTTACTAAATTCTAGGAAAAATGCGTTCAGAGTGAAAGTTGACTATTTTAAATGATAAATCCATCTATTTTCTTTTTTCCGTGTAGCGCACTTAATTGATTTCTCGAATTCTCGAAGAGTTGCATTATTTTTCCCGTCTCGACTAAAGCCAAATTTTTCGGGAATTCTCGAGCAGAAACCCTGATAACTAGTCAATACCGGGTGTCCTCTACCACCTATACAACTACCGGTAATATGTGATAGAGCACAAAAAAAGAAACAGAAAAGTCCTCTGGCAAATTTGGATCTGGGCCTTAATATGGGCACAGTAAAGCTTCAAAGTTGGACATAATGAACCAATTAGGAACGAGATTTAGCAACCATTTGTTTCTGTTTCAAATGTCCACATAGTCTGCCTGTTGGTGAGACACAATTGGTTGCTACATCTCACTCCTGATTGGTTCATTATGCCCAACTTTAAAGCTTTACTGTGTCCAAATTACGGTCCAGATCAAAATTTGCCACAGGATTTTTTTGTTTCTTTATTTGGACTCTATCACGTATTACCAGTAGTTGTATAGGTGGTGATACACCCTGTCTCAGACCATTAATTATATACGTATTAGGTACCCGGTAAATGTCCTTAAACCTGGAATTACAACATTGTCCAATTCAAAGAGGGGTTGTATCAAAATTAAGTACTTTATTAGTACCTAATTGTATAATTGTTATATTAGAATTAGAAAGTTGTAGTAGCAAAAAATAGATGCTATCATTTTATACTCACGAACAAAGCTTGAGAAACCAACGATATAGAGGAGTAGAGTGCAAATAGGAATCTTCATATTTTCGAAAAATGACAACATATGCTTGACTCACAACGACTGATAACTTTTGGGTAAAATTCATTGCTTTATATATTGACTATGTAGTTATTTTTATTTGGGAGTTACAAACGTAAACATAATCGTAAATAAAGAATAACATAAAATGACATCACATTTCTGCTGAATAATTGCCTAAATGTATAAATAGTGCAAAATTGAGATAAGAAGATCTGTATGGAATAGGAATACAAACTTTGCTTTACGGAATTTTAAAACAACAGCATTTGTCTACATGTCTCAATAATTTAAGAGTCATTTTCAATGAATAATGTTTTTATTTATGTATATCAAGTGTACAATTTACACACATAAAATGTTTTTTTATTTCATTTATGGACCTGGTGGTCGTGTCCTAGGCCCAGGATTTGATGGGTCAACAATTATTTGGGGAGCAGGCACAGCAAAACGTTGTATAGTACCATCTGGTCCTTCTTGCGATACATGTACAATGCGAGTTTGCCAATTGTAAGCTATGGTAACTTGTGAATTTGAGATGGAGGTATATCTTCCGAAATTCGGCAGTAATAGACGTTCATCCACATGCGCATTATAGTAGGTCCGTTCTACATCTGATCCATGTCTATAATTCGCAGGTCAGGTATCACTTCCTGAGCTCAATTCTGTAAGAAGAAAATCTACGTTTAAAGTTTTTGTATACTGGTTTTCGTCATTTTAACAATTGAATAATTAGTCAGTATTAAACAATTAATTATATACGCATTAAGTATCCGTTAAATGTCCTGAAGCCTGGAATTACAAAATTATCCAATACAAAGTCATTAAAAAAATTTTGAACGATGAAGTACTATTCACAAATTTTTAAAAGTAGACAATGTTTACTTATTCTTCAATCATACTTACGAACAAAACTTAAGAAACCAACGATGCAGAGGAGTAGAGTGCCAGTAGGAACCCTCATTTTTTCGAAAAATTAAAAATTAAGCTTGACTCACGACTAATGATATCTTCTTGATGAAATTCATAGCTTTATATACTAACTTTTTAGTTACTTGTGAGTTACGTAAACGTAATCGTGCATAAAGAATAAAATAAAATGATATAATATTTTTACTGAATAATTGTCTATATAAACAAACAGTAAACAATTGAGATAAGAAGATCTGTATTGAATAGGCACTAAAACTATATGTATAAAAGAATGTCTTAGCTAGGGTTTGCGTTCTAAAAAAAAACTAAAAAAAACATCTTGTATTTCTGGAAACCTATTTTATAAGGAAACAGCGTTGAATTAAAATTGGTTTTCTTTGTTGATTATTTTGCGGGTTACTGGTTTAGTTTTAGTTGATATACTATGCTCAAATTAAAAAAAATATTATTGAAAATTAATTATGGTTTGTTTGATCGTCAGACTGTAATGTTATTAACATAATAGTTTATCAATATAATTTATTAAAAAGTTCAAAATTTCTCGAGAAAATCGAGAAATTCCGGTCGAGAATTCTCGTAACTTGAGAAATAAAAAAGGTCGAGAAACCAGAAACCCTAGCCTTCCCAAAATTTGCTTTACGAAAGCTTATTACAACGGAACTTCTCTCCGTGTCTCAATAATTCGAGATTAATTTTCAATGAATAATGTTTTTATTTATGTATATCAGGTGTACAATTTATACAAATAAAATGTTTTTCGCTTCCTTATAGGGGAAGCTTTGTTTTCGATACATTTTCTAATATTTTTAAAATCGTTTTTAATACAACATTCTAATTAATTGTCCGGATGTATGTGTGAGTGTGTGTGGATGTGTGTGTATATGGATGTCTCCATTTTTTGTCGCCCTATTAACTTAAAGACAGTTGTAGATAAATTGAGGAAATTTGTAGGGTATATTGGCACAACAAATATCTCAAAATGTGCCAAAGGATTTTACAAAATACTGAATTTTCAAATTTTTATGTAGATTTTGAATTTTTGTAAAATTGATTTTTCGACAATAACTTCTCAAATAATGAAAATTCAAAGCTTATGTAAAGGAAAGAAAGATTCCTTGCGTCGAAACGAATCGATTGACCTGTATGATTAATGAATTTTATTGAATTTTAAGAAAATTATGATTTGATTTAATTTTCAAAATCATTAATGCTTCCTCTATGAAGAAGCAAAGTGTTCAAAAATGAGCACAAAACAATATAAATATAATGAAATGGAACACCCGAGATCGAATTCATAGCTAGTTTATTTCATTTATGGACCTGATGGTCCTCCTCTAGGCCTAGGTTGTGATGGATCAAATATTAATTGGGGAGGAGGTACTGCAAAACGTTGTATAGTACCATCCGGTCCTTCCTGCGATACATGTGCAATGCGAGTTCTCCGATTAAAAGCTACCGTAATTTGTCCATTGGAGATTGAGGTATATCTTGCGTAATTCGGCAATAATACACGTTCACCTGTTAGCCCAATATAGTAGTGCCGTTCTATATCTGAATCAAATCTATAATTCGCATATGCGTTATCACTTCCTGAGCTCAATTCTGTAAGAAGAAAGTGGAGGTTTAATGTTTTTGTAGACAGGAAAATTAGCTTTTCGTCATTTTAACAACTGATTGAATATTTTCAATATTAGACAATAAACTATACATACATTAGGTACCCAGTAAATGTCCCTAAACCTGGAATTACAAAATTATTCAATACAAAGGGAGGCCATATCAAAATTATGTGCTTAATTAGTGTCGAAGTGATTAATTATTGTTATGTTAGACTTGGAAAGTTGTAGTACCAAAAAATAGATGCTATCGTTTTAACAATTTCTAGCGATGAATGAATATTGACAACATTTTAAAAGTACAGAATGTTTACTTATTGTTCAATTATACTTACGAACAGAACTTAAGAAACCAACGATGAAGAGGAGTACAGTATTAGTAAGAACCTTCATTTTTTCGAAAAATTATAACTTTAGCTTGGTCACGACGCTGATATTTTCTTCGTGAAATTCATTGCTTTATATACTATCTGTTTACTTATTTGGGAGTTTCGTAAGCGTAATTGTAAATAAAGTTTAAATAAAATGACGTTCTGCTGAATAATTGTCTATATGAACAGACAGTAACAAATTGAGATAAGATCTATATTTAATCGGTAGTAAAGCTATATTTTAAAAGAATGTCTTTACAAACTTTGCTTTACGAAAGCTTTTATTACAACGGAAGTTGTCTAGACGTTTCTCAATAATTTAAAAATACTTTTCAATGAAAAATGTTTGTATTTAGGTATATCAGGTGTACAATTTACAGACGTAGAATGTTTTTTTATTTCATTTCTGGACCTGATGGTCGTGTCCTAGGCTTAGGTTGGAATAGATTTGGAATTACTTTGGGAGCAGGCACTTCAAAACGGTGTATAGTACCATCTGGTCCTTCCTGCGATACATGTGCAACGCGAGTTCTCCGATTATAAGCTACTGTAATTAGTCCATTTGAGATTGGTCTATATCTTGAGAAATTCGGCAATAATATATTTTCACCTACTCGCCCATCATATTGGTACCGTTGTACAGATGAATCTAATATAAAATTCGCTTTTCCGGTATCACTTCCTGAACTCAATTCTGTAAGAAGAAAGTGGAGTTTTAAAGTTTTTGTAGACTGGATTATGCTTTTCCTCATTTTAAGAATTGAACACCGAAAAAACGAGTTGGTTTGACCAACTACTTAGTTTGTAGTATATAACGTTGATATTTTATTGGTTGCGACAACCACTTTTCTTGTTGGCCTCAATATTCGGTTGACGGTACTATTCGGTTGTTTGAGGTAAAAATATAATTTGTTACGTTAACAAACCAAATAGTGAGGCCAACATGAAAAGTAGTTGTCCCAACCAATAAAATAAGTAGTTGACCCACACAACTCGTTTTTTCAATGAATAATTAGTCAATATTACACAATAAACTACACGGAGAAACTTTTCATTGTAGAATGTAATATTATAATATTCATTTTTACTAAAGTCAATAGGAAAGTGAAGACATAGTAAGAAAAATGGTTTTATTTGCCATATCAATGGCAGGAAATACTGTTTATGTACTAGTTTTAAATATAGTAACACTTTAAAAATTACCATTGAGAGTTGCAAAGGTTAATATCTTTAATAGCAAATTGACTTTAGAAATAAGTGATACTTATATAAATAAAAATTAAAACTATAATTACAAAGATTGATAGCTGAAATAATATAAATTGAAAAATAGTTTAGAGAAATTACCATTGTCTCTAGGAACGAGCAATGAAAAGAGAAAAACTTGAAAATTTTGCTGTCAGAGACTTTATATATTGCAATAGTACGTTGCAGAAATTCCCATTGGAATAGTAAATTAAATGCCGAGTGACGTCAGATACTTTTAGTGTGTTTACAAAAATTTAAATTAGGATTTTTGCTAACAGAGGGACAACCGAGCCTCATCTCGCAAGTCGTAAAAGTTCTGACAGTTTAGTATATAAACATGATGAAGTTGATATATTTCAAGTGTCATGTTACTGCGATCCGTTTATGAATGTGTGCGTTTTTAGGTTAGGTTGAGTTACTATTCAAAATAGTAATTTCTAAAAAATTGACATTATATCCTCACTTTCCTAGCGACTTTAGTAAAAACTAATATTATAATACTACATTCTGCAATGAAAAGTTTTTCCGTGTATATACGCATTAGCTGTGCCTAATGTGTATATGGTTTATAATTTTGTAATTCCAGGTGTATTAGGGACATTTACTAGGTATGTCCAGTAAATGTCCAGAAACCTGGATTACAAAATGAATTACAAAATTATCTAATACAAAGGGATACCATGTCAAAATTCAGTGCTTAATGAATGTCGAATTGATTAATTGTTATATTAGAATTAAGAAGTTGTGGTATTAAAAGATAGATGCTGTTATTTTAACTATTTGGTACAATAACAATGAGGTACACAATATTTACTTATTGTTTAATTATACTTACGAAAAAAACTTAAGAAACAAACGATGTAGGGGAGTAGAGTGCAAGTAGGAACCTTCATTTTTTTCGAAAAATTACAACTTATGCTTGATTCGCGACGACTGATATCTTCTTGGTGAAATTCACTGTTTAATATACTAACTGTTTAGTTACTTGGGAGTCACGTAGGCATGATCGTAAATAAAGAATAAAATAAAATGACATCATAGTTATGCTGAATAATTGTCTGTGTGCAAAAACAGTAAAAAATTGAGATAAGAAGATCTGTATTGAATAGGCACTAAAACTATATGTATAAAAGAATTTCTTTACAAACTTTGCTTTACAAAAGCTTTTGTCACAATGGAACTTGTTTACGTGTCTCAATAATTTAAAATAATTTTCAATGAATAACTATTTTATTTATGTATATTAGGTGTACAATTTACACACAAAATGTTTTTTTATTTAATTTATGGACCTGATGATCCTGTTCTAGGCCTAGGTCTTGATAGATCTGGAATTATTTGGGGAGCAGGCACTGCAAAGCGGTGTATAGTACCATCCAGTCCTTCCTGCGATACATGTGCAATGCGAGTATGCTGATTCATAGCTACCGTAATTGGTGCATTTGAGATTGAGATATAGTTTGCGAAATTCGGCAATATTATATTTGCACCAATTTGCCCATCATATTGGTGCCGTGTACAGATGAATTAAATCTATAATTCGCTTTTCCGGTATCACTTCCTGAACTCAATTCTGTAGGAAGAACCAAAAGATAGATGCGGTCATTTAAAAAATGTTGAACGATCAATTATGATTCACAAATTTTTAAAAGTAGGCAATGTTTTCTTATTGTTCAATTATACTTACGAACAAAACTTAAGAAAAAAACGATGTAGGGAAGTAGAGTGCAAATAAGAATCTTCATTTTTTCGAAACATTACAACTTAATGCTTGACTCACGACGACTGATGTCTTCTTGGTGAAATTCATTGCTTTATATATTGACTATTTAGTTATTTTTATTTGGGAGTTACAAACGTAAACATAATCGTAAATAAAGAATAACATAAAATGACATCACATTTCTGCTGAATAATTGTCTATATATTCAAAAGTAGTACAAAATTACGTACAAAATACTTACGGACGAAACTTGAGAAACCAACGAAGTAGAGGAGTATAAGAGTGCAAGTAGGAATCTTCAATTGTTCGAAAAATGACAATTTATGCTTGACACACGACGACTGATACCTTGATTGAGAAATTCACTGCTTTATATGCTAACTGTTTAGTTATTTGGGAGCTCCTTAAATAGAATGATGGTAAATAAAAAAATACAATAAAATGACATTATAGTAATGCGGAATAATTGTCTATATGCAAAAACAGTACAAAATTGAGATAAAATCTGTATTTACTATGTACTAAAGCTATATTTGGAAAGAATGTCGTGACAAACTTTGCTTTACGAAAGCTTTTATTACAACGGAAGATGTCTAGACGTTTCTCAATAATTTAAAAATACTTTTCAATGAAAAATGTTTGTATTTAGGTATATCAGGTGTACAATTTACACACGTAGAATGTTTTTTTATTTCATTTGTGGACCTGATGGTCGTGTCCTAGGCTTAGGTTTGAATAGATCTGGAATTATTTTGGGAGCAGGCACTGCAAAACGGTGTATAGTACCATCTGGTCCTTCCTGCGCTACATGTGCAATGCAGGTATACCAATTATAACATAACATAATTTCTGAATTTAAGATTGATTTATATCTAGCAAAATTCGGCAATATTATACGTTCACCCATTTGCGTATTATAGTAGAGCCGTTGTACACGTGAATCATGTCTATAATTCGTTTTTTCGGTGGCACTTCCTAAGCTTAATTCTGTAAGAAGAAAGTAGAGGTTTCAAGTTTTTGTAGACTAGAACAATAGCTTTTCGCCATTTTAACAATTAAACGGAGAAACTCTAAATATCGATTAATATTCTTTGGCATATCAATTATTCTTATAAAATGTATAAATTTAGGGATAATCC
>UCOK01010353.1:0-39742 GCA_900474325.1 Synergus umbraculus | reverse complement strand
TTTGTATTTAGGTATATCAGGTGTACAATTTACACACGTAGAATGTTTTTTTATTTCATTTGTGGACCTGATGGTCGTGTCCTAGGCTTAGGTTTGAATAGATCTGGAATTATTTTGGGAGCAGGCACTGCAAAACGGTGTATAGTACCATCTGGTCCTTCCTGCGATACATGTGCAACGCGAGTACTCAGATTATAAGCTACCGTAATTTGTGCATTTAAGATTGATCTATATCTTGCGAAATTCGGCAATATTATCCGTTCACCCACTTGCCCATTACAAGTAGGAACCTTCATTTTTTCGATAAAATGAAAACTTATGCTTGATACACGACGACTGATAACTTCTTGGTGAAATCCATTGCTTTATATACTAACCGTATAGTTATTTGAGAGTTACATACGTTAACAAAATCGTAAGCAAAGAATAAAATAAAATGACATCATAGTTCTGCTGAATAATTGTCTATGTGAAGAAACAGCAAAAAATTGAGATAAGTAGATCTGTATTGAATAGGCACTAAAACTATATGTATAAAAGAATTTCTTTACAAACTTGTCTTCATGTCTCAATAATTTAAAAGTGCTTTTCAATGCATAATGTTTTTATTTGTGAATATCAGGTGTACAATTTACATACACAAAATATTCTTTAATTTCATCTATCGACCTGATGGTCGTGTCCTAGGCCTAGGTTTTGATAGATCTAGAATTATTTGGGGAGCAGGCACTGCAAAACGTTGCATAGTACCATCTGGTCCTTCCTGCGCTACATGTGCAATGCAGGTATACCAATTATAACATAACATAATTTCTGAATTTAAGATTGATTTATATCTAGCAAAATTCGGCAATATTATACGTTCACCCATTTGCGTATTATAGTAGAGCCGTTGTACACGTGAATCATGTCTATAATTCGTTTTTTCGGTGGCACTTCCTAAGCTTAATTCTGTAAGAAGAAAGTAGAGGTTTCAAGTTTTTGTAGACTAGAACAATAGCTTTTCGCCATTTTAACAATTAAACGGAGAAACTCTAAATATCGATTAATATTCTTTGGCATATCAATTATTCTTATAAAATGTATAAATTTAGGGATAATCCAGGTACTACCATAATCTTTCTTAATTCAATATGAGTTTTCCGTATATTTTTATAGATCATTCTAATTTTTCGGAACAAGAATTACAATAGTACTTCATGAAATAGTATTATTCACGGTTAAGAAACTGGCAATTAAAATAATTCATACTGGTGAAAAATAAGTCTTGAAATAAAAATTTCAAAATTTAATATTCTACAGAAGATAAATTCTAATTTTTTATAGTAAAAACAGCCGAATGCTCTCCGATCTCTTCCGACTTCCCCCGAAAGATTGAACTGGCGCACAGTCGCGCGTTGAATTTTGACCAATGGCAGCATCATTACTGACCGGGGCACAACCAATTTTGTATCCGCGAGTGTTACAGAAGTTGAACTAGACCCTGGGTACCATGATATTTTGAACCAGCACTATTAGTTTCTCGCAAGTGGTGACACTTTTCTCTTTTAGTATATAAGAACAGAGAGAATGTTTAGTATCATATGCGTGCGTTTATTAGCGATAGTGCGATAGTTGCAATATATGATGGATGTGTATATAGGTTAAAATTTATATTATGTAGGTCTTTAAGGACATGTATTATCTACTTACGCCATCCCTACCTTACCGATATTTTTATCTCTGTAACGCTACGTCTACATTTATAAAGATATCAAATTGAATATTTATAAAATTAAAGAAAATATGCTAATATATGTTTGTCTGCTCTTAAATTTTTGTAAAAACAAAAAAAAATTTTTTGAAAAAATTTTTTTTTTAAATGTCAATATTTAGGACCAGTCAAACACACCTTAAGGATTCAGTTTCAAATATAGAAATTTTCAATGTGGTATCTCAATAAATGTAGACGTAGCGTTACAGAGAAAAAAAATGTCTAAATGAATTTCACTTAGAGGGGGAAATCTTGACGAGTCTCCATCTTCATTCTTCAAAATGATTCACAAGACCACGTGACCATTATTACTATAATTATTTAGAAATATTCTTATTCCCAATATGAAAGAGTATAAAATGTTTCAGATTTCTTGCTAAAAATATATCACAACTACAATTTGACTATCACTATGTGAATTTTTGTAATAGAACATCGATTATCCCTAAATTCTAATTTACTATATGAACTATACATATGCAAGAAAAGCAAAAATTAATAATTGAAGTCTCTCCATATAATTGAATAATTAGTCAATATTAGAAATTTAATTATATGCGCATTAGGTACCCGATAAATGTCCCTCAACCTGGAATTACAACATTATCCAATTCAAAGGGGGCTGCGTCAAAATGAATTGTTTAGTTAATCCCTAATTATATAATTGTTATATTACAATTAGAAAGTTGTGGTACCAAAATATAGATGATATTATTTTAACAATTTTGTACGATCAATGAATATTGACAACATTTTGAGAGTAAATAATATTTACTTATTTTTCAATTACACTTACGAACAAAACTTAATACACCCACAATGTAGAGAAGTAGAGTTCAAGTAGGAATCTTCAATTGTTCGAAAAATGACAATTTATGCTTGACACACGACAATTGTAACTGATAACTTCTTGGTGAAATTCAGTGCATTATATATTAACTTTTTAGTTATTTGGGAGTTACGTAAGTGTAATCGTGAATAAAGAATCGAATAAAGTAACTTGAGTTCAAAATTGAGATAAGTAGATTTGTATTGAATAAGCACTAAAACTGTATGTATAAAAAAATCTCTCTACAAACTTTGCTTTACGAAAGCTTGTCACAACGGAACTGGTCTACGTGTCTCAATAATTTAAGATTAATTTTCGATGAATAATGTTTTATTTATATAAGGTGTATACTTTACACACATAAAATGTTTTTTTATTTCATTTATGGACCTGATGGTCATATTGTAGGCCTACGTCGTTTTTGATCAAAAGTTATTTTGGGACGAGGCGCTGTAACACGGTGTATAGTTCCATCTGGTCCTTCCTGCGATACATATGCAGTGTGAGTATTCCAATTATAAACTACTATAACTTGTGAATTTGAGATTGATGTATATCTTGCGAAATTCGGCAATATTATACGTTCACCCACATATGTATTATAGTAGAGTCGTTCTACAGGTGAATCATGTCTATAATTCGCTTTTCCGGTATCACTTCCTAAGTTTAATTCTGTAAGAAGAAAGTAGAGGTTTAAAGTTTTTGTAGACTGGAACAATAGCTTTTCGCCATTATAACAATTAATTGAATAATGAGTCAATATTAGACAATTAATTATACACTCTAAAAACAGTCTGTTGACAGTTAAACGATTCCTTTTACCGTGAAAGGATTTTCTATTCAAAATTGGTATGAGAGGAAATCGATCCTTTCACGGTAAAAGGATTTTCCTTTCAAATGTTATCCTTTTACTGTCAAACTATTTTCTTTAATAGGGAAACTAAAACTGAAACAATGTACAATCACTCATGTATAGACACACTTCATCCAGTAGCCTACAAGTGCAATCCTTTAATATTTAAAGGATTTCTTTTCATAGTCAAAAGAAATCATTTATTGGTAAAATTATTTTCGTTTTGCACTTAGCAGATGAGTTTTTTAACAGTGAAACGATTCTTTTGACAGATAAAAGAAATCTGCTTAATTTCAAAGGATGCATTTTGAAAGGAACGTAATTTCACTGTTAATAGAATTTTTTTTAAAGTGTATAAACGGAGAAAACTGTTATAGTAGATCTTTTTGTAAACTAGAACAATAGCTTTCCTTCATTTTAACAAGTAATTGAATAATTAGACAATATCAGACAATTAATTATATACGCATTAGGTACCTGGTAAATGTCCCTAAACCTGGAATTACAACATAATCCAATTCAAAAGGAGGCTGTATCAAAATTAAGTGCATAATTAGTGCCTAATTGTATAATTGTTATATTACAATTAGAAAGTTGTGGTACCAAAAGATAGATGCTGTCATTTAAAAAATGTTGAACGATCAATTATGATTCACAAATTTTTAAAAGTAGACAATGTTTACTTATTTTTCAAGCATACTTACGAAGAAAACTTAAGAAACCAACGATGTAGAGAAGTATATTGCAAATAGTAATCTTCATTTTTACGAAAAGTAGTATATTATGCTTGACTCAAGACGACTGATACTTTCTTGGAGGAATTCTTTGCTCTATATACTAACTGTTTAGTTATTTGGGAGTTGCATACGTAAATATAATCGTAAATAAAGAATAAAATAAAATGACATAATTCTGCTGAATAATTGTCTATATTTACAAAACAGTACAAAATTGAGATAAGAAGATCTGTATTTAATAGGTACTAAAGCTATATTTGGAAAGAATGTCTTTACAAACTTTGCTTTACGAAAGCTTTCGTCACAACTGAACTTGTTTACGTGTCTCAATAATTTAAAATTACTTTTCAATGATTAAGGTTTTTATTTATGTATATCAGGTATACAATTTACACATATAAAATGTTTTTTTATTTCCTTTATTGACCTGATGGTCCTGTCCTAGGCCTTGATGGTTCAACAATTATTTTCGGAGAAGGCGCTGCAATACGGTGTATAGTACCATCAGGTCTTTCCTGCGATACATGTGCAGTGTGAGTTTTCCAATTATAAGCTACCGTAATTTGTGCATTTGAGATTGAGGTATATCTTGCGAAATTCGGCAATATTATACGTTCACCCATTGGCGCATTATAGTTGAGCCGCTCTACACGTGAATCCAATCTATAATTCGCATTTCCGCTATCACTTCCTGAGCTCAATTCTGTAAGAAAAAAGTAGAAGTTTAAAGTTTTTGTAGACTGGAACAAGTAGCTATTCGTCATTTTAATAATTAACTGAATAATTAGTCAATATTAGATAATTAATTATACACGCATTAGATACCCTGTAAATGTCCCTAAACCTGGAATTACATTATCTAATTCAAAGGGGGATGTATCAAAATTAAGTATACCGCTCCTTCAAATGTAGTCATTCCTCGGTTCACTATGACACTTAGTGAGTGAGTTTAGGAGGTAAAAAAGTCAGGGTCGTATGTTCCAGTGTTCCCTTTGCGGGCTCCACAATGATGTGCATTAATGCGCATTCGTCGCGCATAGCGCAAATGGTTGATTGGTTGCTTTTACAGGGTTGCGTCTGATTTTCTTTTCCTTCCGCGAATAAGTGAACCGAGTGAACCACAGTGAACCACAGGTATTGCACACTTTGCAGCTACGGTACTGCCGACTGGCGCCTGGTGTCGCGGCGCCTTCATTTCGACTCCTCACCTCCCCTTATCAAAGTTTGGGAGCGAACCCAAGTTCTAAGAAAACGACAACTGAGTGAACTGCAACCGGTGGAGTAGTGTACTTAATTAGTGTCTAATTGTACAATTTGATATACGCCCAGGCGCAAAGACCCAAACGACATTGCTATCTCGGAAATAAATTCAAATAAATATAAGTTAGAAAATAAGAAATAAAATAAAATAGAATAATTTAGGGAAAAGTAGAAAGAATGATCTTCGCCTCAAAATATTCAGACTTAGGTCTGGCTACAGCGCGGCGAAAATTATTTCTACTCACACGGCGAACGCCACGTTCTTCTTCTTCTTCTTCTTTTAGGTAGCCAATAGGCGACCTCGTTGGCACTGTACGTGCGATTCATATCGCTCTGTACATCTAGCCACGCGAACGCCACGTGATGGGGACTCAGACAAGCGCGGATACGGGGAAAACGTTCTATGCGCATCTCCCACCAAAAGGGTTCTTCCCTCACCACACGGCCCCGTTAGGCCCTTACAGTATAAAAATGCTTGCGTGACGAGAAATCGTCAGATCTTTTAAGGGCGGAATAGTGCCTTGCAAACAAGCTGAGTGGAATACCATTAGGTGCAACACCCGAGTCGGAATACCGCTCGGCAACGCTGGACGTCGGGCTAGTGGAATGAATACCTTTAAACCCGGCGCTCTCTGGCGTTTCGATTCATGTCAAACAGTTTCATAAATAAACACTTCTTAATTCTACTAAACATAGTGAGTTTTTTTTACTCGAAAGATCCCCTCTCCCCCGCCTATTTTCCTTTCTCACTAACTCAGACTTCGTTCTGCTTCCTCTACTTCCTAACGATCAAATTCTGCACAAGGATTGATATCAAATTGTTATATTAGAATTAGAAAGTTGTGGTACTAAAAGATAGATGCTGTCATTTCAACAATTTTGAACGATCAATGAATATTGAAAAAATTGTAAAAGTACACAATGTTTACTTATTGTTCAATTATACTTACGAACAAAACTTAAGAAACCAACGATGCAGAGAAGTAGATTACTCGTAAAAACCTTCATTTTTTCGAAAAATGATAACTTTATCTTGAGTCACGACGACTAATATCTTCTTGGTGAAATTCATGGCTTTATATACACTAACTGTTTAATTATTTGGGAGTTTCTTAAGCGTAACGTAAATAAAGAATAAAATAAAATAACATCAAATTTCTGCTGAATAATAATTGTCTATATGAAGAAGTAGTGCAAAATTGAGATAAGAAGGTCTGTATTGAATAGGAATTGAAATTATATACAGGGTGTCCCACCACCTATGCAACTACCGCTAATATGTACAATAATAAGCACAAAAAATAAACAGAAAAGTCCTCCGGCAAATTTGGATCTGTGGGCCTTAATTTGGGTACAGTAAAGCTTCAAAGATGGGTATAATGAACCAATCAGAAGCGAGATTTAGCAATCACTTGTGTGTCACCAACAGTAAAACTATCTCAACACGGTAGTTGGATAGGAGGTGGGACACAAAAGCTTCACCCAAAAAAAAGTTTCTTTAAATCAAAGAAATTCTAGCATTGATATACGGTCAAAGAAATATTTCTTCGATATAAAGAAATATTTTTTTAATTTTAACGGAAAATTTCTTTCAATTAAAGAAATTTTCGTTACTTCAAAGCAAAAATTTCTTTAAATTAAAGAAATTTTCGTTACTTCAAAGCAAAAATTTCTTTAAATTAAAGAAATATAATTTTTGATTTGACCTTTATAAAAAATATAAATAAATCTTATAAGAAAAGATTATTAATTAAGAACATGAAATATTCGTTCATATTTTATGGATATATAATCAATATTTGTAAATTTTAACGCATATATAACAAATAAAATGTTGCAATCGCGTGGCGCATTAAGAATGTGGATTCTAAGAAAATCTTTCTTTGATTCAAAGAAATAATTTATTTGTTTCAAATTACTGACTCTAAAGAAATTATTTCTTTCATTTAAACTAATAACTTTTTTAAATCAAACAAATCATTTAAACAAATATTTTCATTAAGTGAAAGAAACTCCATGACGTCATTTATTAAACTCAAAGAAATTTTCTTTTAATATAAAAATATTTGTGTCACAACGGCACTTGTCTACGTGTCTCAATAATTTAAAAGTACTTTTCAATGAATAATGTTTTTATTTATGTATATCAGGTGTACAATTTACACACACAAAATGTCTTTTTATTTCATTTATGTACCTGATAGTTGTGTCGTAGGCTTAGCTTTTAATAGATCTGGAATTATTCTGGGAGCAGGAACTACAAAATGTTGTATAGTACCATCTGGTCCTTCCTGTGATACATGTGCAATTCGAGTACGCTTATTATAAGCTACCGTAATTCGTGCATTTGAGATTGATCTATATCTTGAGAAATTCGGCAATAATATACGTTCACCCACTTCCCCATTATAGTAGTACCGTTCTACATTTGTATCAAATCTATAATTCGCAATTCCGCTATCGATTCCTGAGCTCAATTCTGTAAGAAGAAAGTGGAGGTTTAAAGTTTTTGTAGATTGGAACAATAGCTTTTCCTCATTTTAAGAATTGACAACCACTTTTTTTGTTGGCCTCAATATTCGGTTGGCGGTACTGTTCGGTTTGTTGAGATAACAATATGAGTTTTTATTCTAACAAACCGAATAGTGAGGCTAACAAGAAAAGTGGTTGTCCTACCTAATAAAATAGCAACGTCATATACTTCAAACTAAGTAGAACCAAGTCGTTTTTTCAGTGAATAATTATTCAATATTAGACAGTAAGCTATACACACGGAGAAAAATGGAAGTCAGCAGTTTAGTAACATTTACACAAATTCTGTAAACACAACTTTTATTATAAGACAGAGTTCAAAAATACGGTAATCATTACTGATCTGTTTATAGGAATGATTACCGTATTTTTGGACTCTGTCTTATAATAAAAGTTTTGCTAACAGAATTAGTTTAAATCTTACTAAACCGCTGACTTCCACTTTTCTCCATGTACGCATTGTTATATTAGAATTAGAAAGTTGTTGTACCAAAAAATAGATACTATTATTTTAACGATTTTGAAAAATCAATCAATATTGACATATGTTGAGAGTAAACAATATTTACATATTGTTCAATTATACTTACGAACAAAACTTAAGAAACCAACGATGTAGAGGAGTAGAGTGCCAGTATGAATCCTCATTTTTTCGAAAAATTAAAAATTATGCTTGACACACGACAATTCATTGCTTTATATACTGACTGTTTAGTTATTTCGGAGTTACGTAAGCGTAAATAAAGAATAAGAGAGAATAGCATCATATATCTGCTGAATAATTGCCTAAATGTATAAATAGTGCAAAATTGAGATAAGAAGATCTGTATGGAATAGGAATACAAACTTTGCTTTACGGAATTTTAAAACAACAGCATTTGTCTACATGTCTCAATAATTTAAGAGTCATTTTCAATGAATAATGTTTTTATTTATGTATATCAAGTGTACAATTTACACACATAAAATGTTTTTTTATTTCATTTATGGACCTGGTGGTCGTGTCCTAGGCCCACGATTTGATGGGTCAACAATTATTTGGGGAGCAGGCACAGCAAAACGTTGTATAGTACCATCTGGTCCTTCTTGCGATACATGTGCAATGCGAGTTTGCCAATTGTAAGCTATGGTAACTTGTGAATTTGAGATGGAGGTATATCTTCCGAAATTTGGCAGTAATAGACGTTCACCCACATGCGCATTATAGTAGGTCCGTTCTACATTTGATCCATGTCTATAATTTGCTTTTCCGGTATTACTTCCTCAGCTGAATTCTGTAAGAAGAAAAAGGAGTATTAAAGTTTTTGTAGAATGGAAAAATAGCTTTTCGACATTTTAACAATTGAATAATTAGTCAATATTAGATAATTAATTATATACGCATTAGGTATCCGGCAAATGTCCTTAAATCTGAAATTACAACATTATCCAATAATTCAAAGGGGAGCTTCATCCCCGTGTGGAAATGTGTCCAATTTAGCCCAGTTAATAAGTGGGCGTCAAATTGGACCCACTTGGGCGTCCCGACTAAGAAAAATGAAATTAATTATAGTACTATATTAATTATACGATAGGCAGAACGCAATCTTCCAAAAATATTGCAATTTTTTCAGTTATTCCGGATTCCTAATTATAAAAATTAAAGCCAAGGAAAAGAAAGAATGTTAGCATTCGGTTTGGACTTATACCGGGCATGCCCATTTCCACAGTGGGCGTCCCCATCACAATCCCAGTACATTGGATACGTAGCACATTCATTATACATTTGTACAGTTTTTTTGCAAATCTGTAATTATTCCTAAAACGAATGTGATTTTAACAACAAACAGCAATATTCATATTAAGTTGCATAGAAATTAGGATTAGTTGACAAATTAAAATAACAAACTATTTTGTATCTTCATGCATTCAATAAATAATACATATTGTTTTGAATGCTTAATAAGTAATTAACAGCAAAATTAATTGTCATTTAAAATGAATAAACATAATAAATTTTTGTTGAATGAATGTTTAAATAAAAATTACAAAAGGGGTGGGAAATCATTGTGTATCCTCGGATTGAGTATATACCCTGGAAAAAATCTGGAATCACCATGTCGAGAGGTTAGGGTAATGATTAGGAAGCTGTACTCGCGTCCTGTAGATCATGCGTTCAATTCCCCCCGTGTGCGTGCGAAATTTTATTTCTTATATATGCGTTAAATTTTAAAAATAACGATTAGTTATAAGAATATCAATAATATAACTGCGAATAAATCGTGTTCTTAATTAATAATTGTTTTTTAAGACCTTTTTTCCCTATTATGGGTTTTAGTTGGGACGAGCGTTACAACCCAAAATGGGCCCCACTTAGAAATCCCAATTAGGCCCCAGTTGGGACTTGGGCAAACTATCTGGAACCCAGTCTGGCCCCAGTCGATGTTTCCACACGGGTCAAAATTAAGTGTTTAATTAGTGCCTAATTGTATAATTGTTATATTCAAATTAGAAAGTTGTGGTGTCAAAAAATAGATGAATTCATTTTAACAATTTTGAACGATCAATAAATATTGACAACAGTTTGAGAGTAAACAATATTTACTTACTGTTCAATTATACTTACGGATGAAACTTGAGAAACCAACGAAGTAGAGGAGTATAAGAGTGCAAGTAGGAATCTTCATTTTTTCGAAAAGTAATAACTTATGCTTGACTCGCGACGACTGATACCTTCTTTGAGAAATTCACTGCTTTATATACTAATTGTTTAGTTATTTGGGAGCCCCATAAATAAAATGATGGTAAATAAAAAATACAATAAAATGACATCATACTTATGTTGAAAAATTGTCTATATGCAAAAAAAGTACAAAATTGAGATAAGATCTATATTTACTAGGAACTAAAGCTATATTTGGAAACAATGTCTTTGCAAAATTTGCTTTACGAACGATTTTCGAACAACGGGACTTGTCTACATGTCTCAATAATTTAAAAGTCATTTTGAATGAATAACGATTTTATTTATGTATATTAGATGGACAATTTACACACATAAAATATTTTTTTATTTCATTTATGCATCTGATGGTCGTGTCGTAGGCCTACGTCGTCTTTGGTCATAAATTATTTCAGGAGGAGGCACTGCAACACGATATATAGTACCATTTTCTTCTTCCTGCGATACATATGCAATGCGAGTACCACGATTAAAAGTTACCATAATTCGTTTATTTGAGACTGAGAGATATGTTGAAAAATTTGGCAATAATATACGTTCACCCACTTCCCCATTAAAGAACTGCCGTTCTACATTTAAATCATTTCTAAAATTCGCAGGTCTGGTATCACTTCCTGAGCTCAATTCTGTAAGAAGAAAGAGGACGTTTAAATTTTTTGTTGACTAGAACAATAGCTTTTCGTAATGTTAACAATTAATTGAATAATTAGTCAATATTAGACAATTAATTATGTACTCATTATAAATGTTCCTAAACCTGGAAGTACAACATTATTTAATTCAAATGGGGGTTGTATCAAAATTAAGGCAGTCGTCTCATGTGATGGGTCAAAAAAATCGATTTTATTTTTTTTGCACAAATCGCTTCCTAAACACATCTAGAATGTGTGTGTGAAAGGATTTTTGGTAACTCAGATTCGTTAGGAAGTGGAAAAGATTTTTATTTCATTCATACCCAAAGAAAACAAAAACTAATTGACCGATTGGGCTCAAATTTTTATGGTATACTCAGGACATCTATAGTTTCAATGTGAACCAGAATTATTGTGACATCTATATTTATTATTTTTTTAATTAAAAAAAGAACAGAAAAAAATATGATGAAAATCGTGTTTTTATGTTTGACAGTTTACAGAAAAAAAAATATTCAAAATTTTGCATCAATTCTGGTTCACACTATAGCCACAGGTCTACCAATTAAATGGGTTGGTGATTTTTTAATTTCAGATCAATAGAATAGCTGGAATCGTATTGACCAGCCCCCAACTTTTTTTTGACACGGATGTCAATCCAGATTTCTACAGTTGATTTTACTGTACATTTTAACATAAAAAAATTTATAATGACTGTTGAATTGTTTGTAAATATACCTCATAAAACCAGACAATTTTGGCTGTATTATTCTTCACAAAAAATTCATAAAAAAGTGTTTAAAAAAACGGTTGTCACATCAGACGACCCCCTTAAGTGCTAATTAAACTAATTAACAATAATTTAAATTATATATTTATGAATTCATTTTAACAATTTTGAACGATCAATAAATATTGACAACAGTTGGAGAGTAAACAATATTTATACACTAATTAACCCATTAACGTCAAAAAGACACATTTTTGAAGTACTTTTTTCTGCAAGATATTTCTCTACGAAAACGTAGGACAAAAAATTTAAAAGGTACCTTACCTACTATTTTCGAGTGTACTCTTTCCGATGGTGCTATCAAAATTTCAAAAAATTTCCTTTGTTTTACAATATTTTTGCAAAATATAGTAAAAAAACCAGGATTTTTCATAACTAATCGCGTCCTTGATTGTTTTCGTTTCCAACAGTGTTATTTTTTTTATTTTTATCATTGTTTAAACTTGCAAAATAACGGTAAAGCCGATTGACAAATTTTACAATTTTTCGACTATTTAATTTTTGCGATTAAAACACGCATTTTATATCGAAATTGCAAATTCTATATAGGTACTATGGTGTTTTGGATCGCTAATTACGAATTTGCTATTGTTTTTGCAAAATTAATTTGTTTAAACAAATTATTGCTAAAAGTGATGATTTTTAAAAAATGATTGCAGAATCGTGATCTACGGGAAAAAATATTTTAAAAACGTATATAGATAATTTTAATTATTTAAAAAATTATACAAATTATTAATAAATATCTTTTTTTCACACCAAATATGTTGTTACATATGGTTTTCTGACTTTTCAGGGTTCCTGATAACGAATTTGATATTAATTGTACAAAATTTTATTTTTTATACATTTTTTTGACAATCCACCAATATAAAAAAAATTATTTAAAAAATTTTCAAAATGCTTCCACTGTTTGAATTTTTATCCAAAATGGCTGACCAACGTTCACAAACTGAAAATCGGCTATCACACACAAAGACAGACACACTGTCAGACAGAAAATTCGTAAAAACGTGTTTTTCGGGTTCAGGGGCTCCTAAAAACGTGGAGATTTGACTAATCTGGGGGGTCAATTTTCCAAAAATCTAATATTCTTTGATCAGAATGTGAAAAAAAATTTTTCCGTGAGTTTAGTAATCTGACAAGATATAAATGTTACTAAGAATCATTTTTAAACATTGTAAAAAAATATTTATTATTTTTTAGATTTTTTTTTCTTTTAAAACATATTTTACATTAAAATTTTTTTTTAATATTAATATTGGTGGATTAATTGTCAAATAAATGTGTAAAAAATAAAATTTTGTACCATTAATTTCAAATTCGTTATCAGGAACCCTGAAAACCCAGAAAACCATACGTAACAACAAATTTGGTGTGAAAAAAAGATATTTATTAATAATTTGTATAATTTTTTAAATAATTAAAATTATCTATATACGTTTTTAAAATATTTTTTCCCGTAGATCACGATTCTTCAATCATTTTTTAAACATCATCACTTTTTGCAATAATTTGTTTAAACAAATTGTTTAAACAATTTTTTTAAACAAATTATTGCAAAAATATTGTAAAAAAAAGGAAATTTTTTGAAATTTTGATAGCACCATCGGAAAGAGCACACTCGAAAATTGTAGGTAAGATACCTTTTAAATTTTTTGTCCTACGTGTTCATAGAGAAATATCTTGCAGAAAAAAGTACTTCAAAAATGGGTCTTTTTGACGTTAATGGGTTAATTAGTGTCGAATTGTTGTAGTACTAAAAAATAGGTGGTATCATTTTAAGTGTATCATTTGATACATGGTATGATACGTGGTATCATTTGAGTGTACACATTACATATTTACTTATTGTTCAATTATACTTACGAAAAAAACTTAAGAAACCCACGAAGTAGAGGAATAGAATACCAGTAGGAACCTTCATTTTTTCGAAAAATGAAAACTAATACTTGTCTCACGACGACTGATAATTTTTTGATAAATTCAATTGCTTTATATACTAACCAAGATCCAGAATGGGAAGTAACGTTTTTCTTATCAGATCCACAATAGTTTTACTGTTTGTTTAATTTATTATGCGCCTAATTAATTTCTGTGGTTTTAAGTAATGTCAAAGACATGTTATCTTTATACTCTTTTCCTTATACACTATAGAGAAGAGGTAAAATTTTATTTGATTCATTCATTAAATGTTTATTAAATTCTTGGAAACGTTTCAAATCTTTTGAAATTGTATGGAATATTTGAAAATCTGTGAAACTTTCTAAAGATTTCGAAGAATTATAAAGATTTTCCAGGCATTCTTTCAAATTTTTTGGATTCATAATAATTTCAAGAGATTTTCAATAATTTTAAAAGATTTGAATAGGTTTTTAGGAATTCAAAGGAATTACAAGAGATTTGTATAATATTAAAACAATTTAGTGACACTTTAAAAAACCCTACGAAATTTTAAGGAATTCTAAAGTTCATTGTGGAACTTTAAATGGAAACTTCCACCCGTGTAGAAATTTTGCTGTGCCCCTGTCGGGCCCATATCGGGTGATTTCAAACCGGTGATGGAACGCGGAACCCGACCGGGCCCAGATCTGGCTAAATCGGGCATAGTCTGGCCCCGATTGGGCCAGGTCTGTGCCCGCTCAGATTCCGCGTTCCATCACCGGTCTGGGCCAGGTTTGGGAATTTCTACACGGGCACAAGGAACTTTAAAGTATTTTAAAAGGCTTGTAAGGATTTTAAGAAATTTTTATTTTCAAAGTAATTTTCAGAGATTTTAATGTTCCTCGTAGAATTTTAAATGATTTCATGAGATTTTTATGATTTTAAAAATATTTTCTGAGGTTTTTTTCTCCATGAATTTTTATTTGGAGATTTTCATGTATTTTAGGGAATTTCAAAGTTCCTTATTGAATTTTAAAGGATTTCACAACATTTTTATAATTCGTAAGAGATTTTGTGAAATTTTAAAGGATTTCATGGAATTTTAATAGATTTTAAATAAGTTTCCAATAATTTTAAGAGATTTTTTTCGCATTGTAAGAGATATTAAAGTTCCTCGTGGAATTTTGAAGTATTTCAAGAGATTTTAAAAAAATTTTGTGGAATTTTGAAGGATTGTAGGGAATCTTAAGAGATTTTTAGGAATTTTAAAGCAATTAGTGAAAATGTAAGAATTTTCATGAAATATTAATGAAGGGATTTCGTCAAATTTTAAGATATTTCTAGTAATTTCAAGAAATTTCAATAAATTTTAATACATTCCCAAGGTTGTCATAAATTTGATATATTTTTACGAATTTCAAATAGTGTGAAGTAATTTTAAATTTCAAAAGATTTAAAGTGATATTATACGACATTTTTGAAAAATTTCAATAGTACACAGAAAAAAAAGTCTTAAATCAAGCTCAAAAGTCTAGTTTTTGTTACAATTTAAGTCAGTTTTTGGGCTTCAATTTTGTTTTAAGCGCAAAAACTGACTTTTGGGATTGATTTAAGACTTTTTTCTGTGTATTTTTATTGAAAATTCGTTCGCATTTTGCTATATTTTTGTGTCAGGAAAATTTGTCTGAAAGTCAAGGAAAAGTCAGAAAAATATCAGGGAAATGAAAAAATCGAATCTTGCGGCTACCTTGTTTTATTTTGTTAGCACGATAATCTTCAAAAAATTTACAGAATGGATTGACCTTAGGTATAATCTTTTAGTATTCCAAAATGAAGGTCAAGCTCATTAGCCAGCCATTTTGGATAAAAATTCAAAAAGTTGTTCAAAAAGTATGATCATTTTGAGTTTTTTTGGTCAACCTTACTGACGATTAATCATTTTTTTCCCAAATTTCTTCATCTTGTAAAACAAACCTTTATTTTCAGGTCAAAATGAAGAGAACGTTCCAGTGGGTAAGTAGGAACCATTCTTTTTTTTACATATATTTTTAATGAGAAGGACCTGCATGGGTAGACCGAATCTCCGTTTTGCGTGCGTCATCTCGGCCGGATGCACGGCCGACTAGATTCACATATATGTAGAATATATATAGGTATACGAAATATATAGGGTTGAGTTATCAATTCGGCCCGGATTTAAACTGAAGAGAGAAGATCTTTCAAAAAAATCGTCAAGAAAGTGGTACTCCGGAAGATATATATATATATATATATACATATTTCAATGTCAGAGGGTTATTCTTAAAAAAAATTGATAGCTTCTCAATGGAATTGCGATTCTCGGTAGTGTCCACTCTATTTTATTTCTTGATATTTGACGTTATTATGTCTTCTCGGTGAAAGTTGATAAAATGTATAATCTTTAAATTTGTCAAGAATCGCAAAGATTTCATTGCTTAGAATATATTTGCTTAGAATACATTTGCTAAATCATTTTAAATTCAAATTTCCTAGAATTCTGTTTTATAAAATTATCAATAACTTTCGAAATACTGAACATTTACAAAATTTTTTAATTTCTTCTATATAATAAATTTCACATATTGCTTATTAGGCATATGTCGAATTATAGTGTAAATAAATCAATTCTGAGTGGAATTTAACTAAAGAACCTTGGAAAGGTAAAGTCGATTAATTTTACCGGAAGTAATGCAGCATTTGTTGAAAATAAGAAGAATTTTCGAATTTATATAACACGATTCACAACTTAAATGTTAACGTCAAATGTTTTTTTGAAGGGACAATTATTCTCGATAATTCATCTTTTATTTGTTTGAAGGAAACAGTTTAACAACGAAATGATAAAATATAGAAAGTTTCTCGTTTTTGCTGGCAGCTGTTGCTATTTGAGTGCCAGATGCACACAATGTAAAAAAGTTTGAACACGGTGTCTTCGGGATGTCCTTGAATTTAGTGCATTTCTTGGAGAAACCGCAGGGAGATATAATTAACGACTGAAATTACTGAAATGGCAACATTTTAAGTATGGAATAATATATGGAATATAAAATAAAATAACGATGTGGTTGGTAAATAGATAAATGTAGAAAATGAATTAAAATATAAGACATAATTAGAAGTAATGTGAGCAATTTTAAATTCGAATGGTTAAGTACCACTGAATATTTTGGTGTAAGAAATTATATTTCTAATGGCCATACTTGATAAATTGGCCAATCTTTAATAATTCATTAGGAAAGACCAATTAAATATCACTATTTTAATATATAGATATATTTATTTACATAACATACTTCTGCTCAAACTATATCTGCATTGACAAGTGATATTTAACTAAAAAATGGTAATATAATTTGAAAGATATTAATTCTTTGGAACTCACATAAATTAAATTAATTCTTCTTTTGCCTTTTGAATTTTCTTATTTGAATTGTTATGAACCTTTAAAATTTATTTTAAACTCCAAAAATATTTTCAAATAAATATGTAAAATCTCATATAAAATATTGAATTCTTAAAAAATCCTATAAAATTGATTAAAAATTTCAAATTCTCAACAATCATAATTTTTAACAAAATACGTTCTAATTTTTTCAAATGTTTTCATTCTTTCGAATTTTTATTTACATTATCTTGATTACTTATAAATCTTTTTACCTATTTTCCTTTTTTTGAATTACTGTGCTTTTTTCATTCCTACTGAATTTTCGATTATTCAAAAAAAGTTCAAAAAGTTGTTATGCCAATACTGTAGGACGTTTAAAAAGCAATATTTTTCATTTCGACTTTTTTTCATATTGCGTTAGTTGGCTTCAAATTTTAATTTTCGTTTTTTTTTTTAATTTTAAAAATGTTATATGTCGGGTAATTTTTATATTTTTACAAATACATATAAAATTAGAATTCTCAAAAACTGTATTGGATTAAATGCATTCATTTGTAAAAAAAATTCATTGAAATGTTGTATAACATTGTGAAATATCTTAATACATATATTTGAGCAAAAGAATGACTATAAAAGGAAAAAAAAGGAAAAAGCAATTGAGAGGGAAGTAAATCGCGAAAACGTCATACGCAACCGGTGCACCCGCATTTTTCGCATACTTGTCTTCCACATGAGGGCTGATACATTCAAGGCCAAGGTCACCTCGTTACGTGCGATACATGCCGGAACAATTGAATCACTTCTACTTGTGTCACTAGGTCCAACAAGTTTTTTAAATCCACAAATTCACACCGTTTGAAATTTGAAATTTATTTATATTTATTATTTGAAATTCGAATTTTTGAGTATTCCATTGCCCAGAAAAAAATATTTAAGAAAAAGTATTGAAATCCCTATTTAAAAATTCAGTGACATGGAAACATAGAATTCTATCATAAACCGCACCAATCAATCAGAAATTCCCTGCAAAATTTCAAAAAGTACACTTTTTAATCATTTAAACAAAATATTAAAATTTTATTAGAAAAAATTTTCTTTTAGGGAACAATCTCATCTTGTAATCTTAATGCCAGTTTAAAATTATTTCACAGATTTATTTATTCCTTAAATCTGAATTTTTGTAAATAAAAATTTTAATTATAAATCAATTGTAAATAAAAATTATAATATTGTATAATATGGTACAGTCTAAAAGCTGTTTGAATCATTTAATCTGAAAAGTGAATCGCACTTCATGAAAACAAGCTCATAGGTCACTATTTTTCATCACTTTGTGCAACTTTTTGAAAACAGACTGCAAGAGAAAGATCCAATGCTAAAAGTCGAGATAATGTATAAACAAAGAGAAACCAAAAAAAAAAAAAAAAGGAAAATTAATTGAATATATGATCTCTATAGAATCTAAATAAAAAATCCATAAGTATCAATATTAATGTTTGCTTATCATCGAGATATAAAATATCTTGATTGAGTCTGCTGAAACCAGAATGAGATAAATAGCGATTTAAAAAAATGAAATGATTGCGTTAGCAGTAGAGAAATGTTGTATCTATTAAGAGATATAATGATGCAAATGAATTCCATGACGAGGCAATTGCAAAAGGTATTATGAGAATATTGAATTCACTTTTTTTTGCATATTTATTCATATTGATTTTAAATCTTTTTTTCCAATCTTTGGATCCATTTATCTTCTATAAAATAATTTATTTTGGCTGACAACCACGGCACGTGAAATATTTCCAATTTAAAATTTCCCAAAAATAAATTATTCGATTTTTAAGACCTTGCAACTGAATCTAAAGTAGATTTCATGCTTATAATTATTTATAAAAATGTATAAATATTTTAATCGACAATAATTTCATTTTAGTCTCAAAAAGAATTATATTATAAAAATTGCTTCTATAAACTGAAAGTCTTGAAATAAATATATAATTTTTAGGACTTAAAATGAGTTCAAAACAATTTCAAAAGATTTCAGGGTATTTTTTAATATTTCGAAAACTTTTGAGACACTTTTAACTCTTTAAAATAACTTGAAATCTCTTGATATTCTTTAGATATTTGAAATCAATCAAAATTTCTTGAAATGTATTAATATTTCTAAAAAATACTCAGAAATATTTAGAATCATTTGATATCTCTTGAAAATCTTCGAATTATTTGAAAATCGCTTGAAATGCCTTTCAAAATGCTTGAAATATTGGGAAATATTTAAAAAAAATTTTATATCATTTAAAATCTTTTGAAATCTTGTTAAAATCTCTTTAAATCCGTATAAGTCGCTTTAAATCTTTTGAAATTCTTTGAAATTTCTTATTATTTAAAAAAGAAACCGTTAAAAATCCTTGAAATCTCTGAAAATTCATACAAATATCATAAAGTTTTTCTTAATCCTGTGAAATGTCCCTGCAAAATCTTTTAAAATATGTCTTGATATTTTTGAAATCTTATGAAATCTCTAGAAAATCTTTAAATTCTTTGAAACTCTTTTAAAATCCCTTAATATTCCTTAAAATCACTTGACATCTCTTGAAAATCTTCGAATTATCTGAAAATCGTTTGAAATCCCTTCAAATTGCTTGAAATATTTTTAAATCTTTAAAAATTTTTTGAAATTCTTGGAAATCATGGAAACCCTAGAGTCTCTATAAAATATTTTGCAACAACAAACAAATTTTTTAGATCATTTATAATCTTTTGAAGTCTTTTTAAAATATCTTCAAATCAGTACAAGTCGGTTGGAATTTTTGGAAATCCCTTGAAATCTCTTGAAATCTTTTTAAATCAGTCAGAAATCGGTTAAAATCGCTTAAAATCTCTAGAAGTCGTTTTAAATCTTTCTAAATCTCTTGAAATTCTTTATAATTGCGTCAGGTCTCATCAAATCGCTAGGAATCTGTGGATCGTACAAAATTGTTTGAAATCCCTAGAAATAATGGAAATTGTGAAAATGTCGAAAGCTTGAAATCGAAATTTTTCATCGATACAAAGTTACCTCTATCAGGAAGCAAAATATTTTGAAATTACTTTAAAATCTTGAAACTCGTTTGCATTCCTCAGATATTCCTCAAAAATTGATTTAGAATTCCTTAAATTCACTTGAAATCTCTTGAAATCCTTTTAAATCCCTCTATATGATTTTTTTCAATTTTTCGTACATAGCTTGATCGTAAAATTATTTTAATGCTTTATCATTTGCAACCTTTACATTCCGCGTCATCTGGTGCAGCGTGTTCGGTTTCAAAACAAACGTCTCTAATTAAAATCGTTCCACAACACGAGCTAAACTTGATTAAAAGCTAAAAGGTAGTCATAGAGATGAGTAATCCCGATAAAATGCTGGATCAGCTGCTCTGATTTCACTCGCTTCGTTTTTCTCTTTTTGTGAGTTGTGGTGCATTAAAAGTCATCTGCTAACAAGTTATAATAAAGATATATACACACAGTTACACATATATGCGAAAAAAGTAGTGATAGGTGTTTAAAGTGTTGGTGCTATCGCGCTTACATCCGCAAATCCCAACGCATTGACGCACCTGAGACAAAGTGATTCACGACTTATCGAATCAGAAACTTATACATTGCTTACATTGCTGTTTTTTTTCTTTTTTTCTCTTTATACAAAACAGCTCGTAAAATATATGCGGGATGCTCAAGGATTCGCGGAAAAGACGAAAATAAAGAGGAGGGATGGAATTTTATGAGACAATTAAAAAAGGTGTCATTTACATACATAAGACTTAATAATGTAGAAATGGCGGGACAACAGAAAAATCCCGTAAAATAAAATTCTGGACTCTAGAAAATGATCAACAAAGTAAATGCCGTAAAATCAAATTCCCGATGTTATATAAAATCGCCGATAATATAAAATTATTGATATAGTAGAGAATTCCCGAGATGGGAAAATTTCCGAAAAACATGATAAATCATTTTAATTATTAATAAATAAACATATTTGCTTTCTTATAGATTAATGTTAACACAAGAAATTTTTATTTTCATTACAACAGCTTTCACATGTGATTATTCTCATCTGAGAATTTATAAATAGATTTGACAAATTTTAATAAATTCTTTTCAAATTCGGGATATTTATTTTTCGGCAATTAAAAATCTTGTCAATTTAAAGTTTGGAAATTTTTTTCGTTATTTTGTATACTAGGTATTTATTTTTTCCTTATTTTTTGTTAGTCCCGAAATGATTAACATAATAATTGAACAAATAAAGCTTCAAAGAAATGTATTTATTGAATTTTTATTTCAATTATTCATTGATTTATTTATTAAATTTTTGTTTTACTTTTTTTTTTTTGCAATTTTCCAATGTCAAGAATTTTTCACTGACGAGAATTTCATTTTTCGGGACTTTTTAATCTTCCCTTTAAAATCCCTAATATTTTTCTTTAAATTCTTTTATAAATTTTTGAAACATCTCATATCTTAAATTAATATAAAATCTGGGTGCAATTCCGAATAGCGAAACCCTCCGATTTTATTTAAACCTTTTTATTTTTCATTATGATTTTATTTTTATTTATGTATTTTGTCGCTCTGATTACGAAATTATAAAGAGTGAAAATTGGCGACTAGTAGATTTTCATGGTGCAACCATGAAAAAACTAAAAAAAACCATGGGTTTTTGTGTTTATTCAATTAAATATTAATTATTACAATACTTACTATATTTTTCGAAAATTGGCCTAATTTCAATATTTCTTGAGTAAAATAAAGAGATTGAATCTTGATGTTACAGAACATATTACATATTACATATTAAATATTACAAATTGTTTAACCTCTAAATAATACTTTCAGTGAAATTGAAATTCGCAAAACCTCCAATCGTGCAAATCTAAAAACAATACAAGGAAGTGATTGTCATATAACGGTGAAGGAACCGAGGCTAAAATAATTCACAAAAAAGTGATCGTTCGAAAATACGTCAAACGGTAGATTAAAAAGATTTCAATAACTGGACATACTTTAGACATAAAAAAATGTGCTTGTATAGTAATTTCAGACATTACAGTAACTATTATGATTAAATAAAAATAAATGGTGATTTTTTGGTGAAAAATAGGTGAGATATAGAGGACTCAAAAAATTATATCTCAACGCACAAAAACTTTAAAATTAAAATGTAAGAAGCGCACTAAGTCGATAAATAGTGAAATTAATGCTGAGTTTGTTTATTATTACAATACATATATATTTATATAGCTTTATGAAAGTACGATTAAAGTTGTAATTAAAGAGATTGTCGAACTCATTTTTTAAATTCATTTCTAAGAAAATATGTGATACGCAATTAAACATTTTTAATGCCTAATTGCATTTTCAGTAAAAAATATTATTCATATGCCTTCTACTCTTATCGCTCAATAACCTGTGAATACTTCTTCCTTCAAAAGGCTATCTTGAAGTCATCGACGTGTAGGTCTTTCGATTAATGATATGCATGTTGATTATAATTTGCAGTATGATAAAGCTGCTATCAATATCAGGGGATTATAGTTTATTGGCAACAAAATCATCATCACTGAAATAGAAAAAATTACAATTAAACATCTGTTTTTGAAAGAAAATATTATTTATTTTTCACTTAAAACATTAATTTAAATTAATGTATTTTCAGTAAAATATTTAAATTCCAATCATTCTTTATAAACTCATAATTTAACGGTACAGCTTCAATTTAAAAACCCTAACAATCAGGAGGCGATTATTTAATTACATTTTTTGTTCCACTTTCACATTCACTTTTTGATTTTCAGTTTTTCCAAATGCAAATTTTCAATTTCAACGTTTTAATTAAACGTCATTGATGAATAATAATTGTAATCAGTCGCGTATTTATATCTTATTCGTCGTATTATAAGTTTTCAAGTATCTCACGAAAAAAACGATGAATAAAACATAAATACGCGAACCACTGACAATTATTCTTCGCTGACGTTTACAACTTCGAAATTGACATTCAAGTGTATTTGGAAAAAGTGAAAATCAAAAAGTGGAAAACAAAAAGTGAAATTAAAAGTAAAAGTGGAAGTTGAAAAGTTACATAATCGACCCTCTGCGTTTTCAAAATATTATAAATATAAACTCGAACCTTCGTTATATTTAAAGGCACTCAAAATTTCACGCTCTAAAATTGTAGCCCTTTAAATTTGAGTACCGTAACGCCTTTCTACAATGTTTTCCAACACCTATTTTAAGCTGAGTTTAGATCCGACGCAGATTTTTGTATATTTCGAAATGATAAAGTAAAGGTAATAAATTCACACTTGAAAACATTTTCGGAGAATATCTGTTAATTGAAAAAAAATCCCGAATGTGAAAAAATACCGAAAAAATAGTTCCAGAAAATTCAAATACACTCGGAAAATGCAAATTCTCCAAATATTAAATTTCCGAATAAAAAGAATATTACCGAAAAAATGTTCATTAATGAAATTTAAATATTTCGAAAATATATAAAATTACCGAAATATCAGTCTTGAAATTTCAATTTCCTGAAATTATTAAATATACTCGAGTTTTCAAATTTACGAAAATTTAAATTCCCAAAAATTTCAAGTTCCCCCCCAAAAAGGCTAACATTTTTTTCAAAATTAATTTTCAAAATTTATGGAAAAAAAAATTTGTCTTAAAATGTTTTGTTAAAAAATCTCTCTTCAGAATAATAGTAGGGGTGCCAATAGAATCAGCTGCTTACGAATTGTCTAAAGTATTCAAAATTTCTAGTGTAGACACTAGAAAAAAGGCTATTTTTACGAATTTTTAAAAAGATTTCTAAGAATTTTAAGAGATTTCAGGATACTTCGTGAAATTTTAAAAGAATGCATGCAATATTAAGAGATTTAAAAAAAATTGTAAAGGGTTTTAATGGATTTTGAATTTTGCAAATTTGGAGGAATTTAAAGATATTTCAACGAATTTTGAGAGATTTGGAAGGTTTCGTGTAAAATTTTAAGAAATTTCAAACAGTTTCTAGGGTTTTAAGGAATTTTTAGAGATTTTAACGTATCGTAAGAAATTTTGACGATTTTTAAATGATTTTAAGATAATTCAAGGTATTTTTATGATTTATAAAAGATTTTGTGAAATATTAAGGGATTGCATAGAGTTTTATGAGATTTCTAATAATTTTAATGAATAAATTTTAAATGATATAAAGGGAACATTATTGTAGGATTTTAAGGAATTTTCAAAAATTGATACGAATTTTAAGAGATTTTCTCGAATTTTAACGAATTTCAGGAGCTTTTTTTAATTTTTAAAATGTTGTTTGGATTTAGAAATATTTTAAAGTTTGTCGGATAATTTTATTGAGGAATTTCAAAAAATTTTGATGACTCAAGAGATTTCGTAGAATTTAAAAGGATTTTGAAAGTTATCGTTAAATTTTTAGGGATTTCAAGAGGTTTTTCTGTTTTTTCAAAGATTTTGTGGGTTTTTAAGGATTTCATGAAATTTTAAGGGATTTTAAGGCATTTGAAAAGAATTTAAGAGTTTTTCATGAGTTTTATTATAAATTTGTGAAATTTTAAAGGTTTTCATGGTATTTTATGATATTTCTAATAATTTTAAGAAATTTCAAGATATTTTTCTAATTTTTAAAAAATTTTGTATAAATTTTAAAGATTTCCTGAAAATTTTTGAGGAACTCTAAAAATATTTAGATATTTTCACAAATTTTAACGAATTTCAAGAGGTTTCTAAGAATATTTTAAGACTAAAGTTTTAAAAATATTTTACACCAATTTTAAAGGATTTCAAAGTTTTTATTAAAATTTTAAGAGACCAGCAAATCAAAATGTGCGCTATTATTTTATTTTTCTTGTTACAATTTCAATTCATTCAAAAGCCAATCAGGTAGGTATGCGAGATTTTTGAGACATTTCGTGACATCACCATTTTTTTAAGGTAGAACATATTAATAGAAAGAAATAAAGAATTTCCAAATATGTTTACAGCGCAAAAAAGTCCTTGGTGGCTATAGTATACTTAGTCAAATGTTTTGAAAAATGAGAAATGTCAAGAATTTGAATGCAAGTACCGGTACATTGCAATATAACAAAAAGCAATCAACAAAGCGGAGGATCATGGTCCAAGGGGAGTAAAATCAACAAAAACATGTCACATTAACTGATACAGATAAATGACCTTGTCTTACTATCGCGACACAGGCGATTTAGCAAACTTCATTTCCGCGTCAAACCGACTCTAACGGCAATATCATTTTTTTCTTCCTTTCTTTTTTCTCCGTTTTTTTCCTTACTTCCGAAAACTTCCCATGACGCTCTGCTGCAGAAGATGTCAAATGTCAGGCAAACTAAGAGACAGTGGAGTGTAAGGATGAAAAATCATGTGCACACGAAGAGAGCGTCATCGATCAGATTTAGGCGAGCAAAATCCCATTGACACGCTCCTCGGTGTGTCACGAATTTTGAAGTATCGCGGATAAACAGCTCCCCTTCCGGAGGTAAATCGGCTTGTATACATATAGTGTACACAGAAAAAAATCGGGTTCGATGAATAGCAAAGGGTCCGAAATAATGGGGAGGGAATTGAGGGATCCAAGGTAAAAGAGACTTCAAATTTTAATGGATTATTTGGTTGAAGTTTCAAACGTCTAGTCTGACGATTTTTTTAAAGATTTATTAAAATAAAAATATCAACCTTCAAATTTTCCAAACTTTCCAGAACCTACAATTTGTATTTATTTACTAGCAGAAATTTATCTCGCAATTTTAAGAGATTTCATAAGATTTTAAAAATTATAAAGGATTATTTTACGAGATTTATAGTGATTTTGAAGAATTTCAAGGAATAAAAAGACTAAAAGAAATTAAAAAATATGCTACAAGAGATTTTGATTGTATTTTAGGGATTCTAAATTTGGTTGAAGTTTCAGTTGAGTCTAACGAAGTTTTTTTATTTTTTTATTTTTTATATAATATTTATTAGATTAAGAATATCAAAGCGTTCTAAAAGAAATTTTTTATTTTTATGTACCCGTGTGGAAACTTAAATCAGGGCACTTGCAGGCCCAGATACGGAAATCCTATCAGGCTCATATAGTGTTCTGTAACGCTCAATGGTAAAAGGACCGTATTAGGCAACCTTACACGGTTCCTATCAGGTTCCTATCAGGCCCTTTTCCTGGCCGTATTTATTACCTATTTAATAAATCTTATAAAAAATAAAAAATAATTATTAATTAAGCACATGGTTTATTTGTTGATATATTATGGAAATACTTATAAATAATCGATATTTGTAAATTTTAACGCAATTATAACAAATAAAATTTCGTACGCACGCGGGGGGAATCGAACGTGGGACGTACGGGACTCAAGGCCAGCGACCTAACCATTGCCCTAATTAAGCTTCGAGATAATGGTAACACATTTTTTCCACGGTACACTCAACCATACACAAATATTAAATTATCTCAAAATAATTTCATTATTTTCACTGTTAATGGAATTTTTTAAAGAGTGTGATGTACATAAAAACAAAAATTTATTTTGGTAGTGTTAGTTTTGTATAGTATTTTGTATAAGTTAATTAGATACCCTATAAATTTCTCGAAAATTGAAAAAAATCTGGTTGATCAACACTTAGAAATTTTTATGGTATAGATTGCAGTCCAGTCCCAGATCTGGACCACACGAGCATTATTAATTGATCATCAACAACAATCTTTTCATTAATTGAAAATTTTCGGTAAAAAGTACAATTTCCTAATTAATGAGTTTTTTTAGAGATTGCATGTGAACATTATTAAAATTATGTTTTCTTTTTATTTTATTTTTCATTTAATGCATACAGATTGAAGTGACACATATCTGATGCCATTTTGCATATTTATAATATTAAATTTCATGATCTATTGCATATTAAAATTGCAAACATAAACATTTTTATAAAAGTGTATGTATTTGACAAGCGTACATACGGTATACAATAGGGCCCTCGTCTGGTACCTAAATGCGATCCTTATGCAGTATGCCTTATCACCAAACGAGGCGCCGTACCCGAACCTGATCGGGGCCGTTTTACAACTTTCTGATTCAGGCAACCTGACCAGGGCCTGACAGGAGCCTTTTTTAAAATAAGGCTAAATAAGGCAATTTCCATACGGGTTATTTATTAGTAGAAGTTTACCCGGAGTTGCCTGGGATTTTAAGAGATTTTTAATGATAAAGGAAATTCAAGGGATTTCATCAGATTTTAAGTGACTTATGAATTTCAAGGGGTTTTGAGAGATTTCGAGTCATTTCAAGTGATTTTCATTTTCAAGGAATTGATTCTAATTTAGACGAAATCAAATGAAATCCCTTAACATTTTTGAAATTATCTAAAATCCTTTAAAATCTTTAATCATTGGAAACATTTTTAAAAATATTTTTATTCAATGAATGTAAAAATAAAAAATCGTTAGACTAAACATCTGAAGCTTCAACCAAAAATGAATGGATACCATCTCTTGTCAAAAGTTTTGTGTCAAATTTTTTCAGGCTGAAATTTCAGAGGATCTCCAAGACTTTCTAGAGATATTCGAAATATTTTTGAAGATTTCGGAATATTTCATACGATTATAAAGGATTTTAAAGGATTTCAAACGATTTTAAGATTTTCAAAGATTTCTAGAAATTTCCAATACATTTTAAAAGATTTCAAAGAACTTTAATCGCTTTATAAGGATTTAAAAACGATTAAAAAAAATTTCGAGAAAATTTCAAGCAATTTCAAAAGGTTTATAAGGTTTTTGAGGGAATTTAAGGAATTTAAAAAACTTTAGATTTGGTAATTTGAAGGATTCAATGACTTTCTCTTGTCGAAATTTCCCATTTTTTTTTAAATAAGATTTCGAGGTATTTTAAAAGATTTCAGAAAAATGCAAAAAGTGTTTAAGTTTTAAGAGATTACATGGGATTTGAAATTATTTTGAGAGATTTTAGAGGGTTTCAGGTGATTTTAAGGTATTTTAAGAGATTTTTATGAATTTCAAAAAGAGACTTCTTTGAGTTGGCACAGGTCATATTTTTTTATTTTATATAAAAATACTGAAATATGTTGTTTTTAGATCGATTTCATGAGCCACATATTTTTTCTTTTAGCTGAAAAACATTTTTCTTTCATTTTTCGACATTATCGTTTTTACCGTAAAAATTGATTTTTCTCGTAGCTCACGGGAACTTTTTCTTGAAACGCGCATAACTTTCGTCGAAATCTCTTAAAATCTATGTTAAACTTCGTGGAAATCTCTAAAAATTCCAAGAAACCTTTGCAAACCTGTGAAATCGCTTAAAATTCGTGATAATCTCTTAAAATTTTCAGAAACTTCTTGAGATTCTTTTAAATTCAATGATAACGATTCAAATCCCTTTTATATCCTTTAAAATACAATGAAAGTATTAAAAATATCTTTAAATTCCATGAAATCCTTAAAAATTCCAGAAAAATTTTCAAATTCATGAAAATCTCTAATAATTCTTAGAAACCTTTTGAAATTCCATGACAAAATTTAAAATCACTTAAAATTTCCAGAAAAATTGTTGAAATTTTACGGTAACATTTAAAATCTCTTTATATCTTTTATATCCCTTATAATTAATATTACATAGAAATCTTATAAAATTCCATGAAATCCTTTAAACTTCTCACAAAATCATTTAAATATCAGAAAAATCTCTCGAAATCACTGAAAATTATTGAAAATTCCTATATTTTCAATGTATTTCTAGTATTAAAAAAAAGTATAAATTAATGCCCAATTTTCGTAATTATTTATTTATATATAACAATAAACAAAACAAAATTGCAAATTTAATACCAGGTAGATTTTTATTCATAAACATTCTACATAATCGAATAAATAAATAAATAAATTCTTACTAATAAATTCTATTCTTACTATAAATTTTTCAACACTTAAACTTTACCTGAATTAATGTAAAAACTCTATAAATCACTCGCAATCTTTTCGATAACCCTATAAAGTTTGCGAAATCCCTAAAAATCCCTTAAAACAACTTGAAATCATTTTCAATCTCTTAAAGTCATTTGAAATCCCGTGCAATTTCATGAAATGTTTCTGAATTCCTTTAAATAAAATCCCTCAAAATCTGTCTTCAATGGAACCAAAAAATGACGTATTTATGTCTTAAAATGCCTTAATGGCTTATCATAGAATTAAAAAAATATCCCAATTAGATTAAATCCCGTTGCAGAAAAATGTGAGGATTTATTTTTAAAGAAAAGAAGGTAGATCTGAGCTTAAGGTCCTCAGGAAGCATGTACGAAACTTGAGCTTCCCAAGCAAGATGAAAAGGTTCCAAACTATATTCTCCTAACCCCACCCACAATCCGTCCTGGTAGCATGCACACGACACCATAAAACCGTTTCGAGTTCAGGACCACCTTGAGATTCGATCCTCAAGACTCAGCTTCATATAGCCAGCAGCGTGTATTTGTGAGGTACCTACTACTCTCTCAATAGGTTTTATGTAGTGAAAATATTCAGGAAAAAAGAGAGGATTCGGAAATAATGGAAATCTAACGACGCTTAAAGGCCATGACGTTTGAATGGGCTGTCGATGGGACAATGCGAAGGTATCAGGGATGAATACACTAGACTTGTAAGAAACGAGGTCGATGCTACTTCTTATGCACTGTTAGAGAGATTTTCCAATCTGGATTTTTTTTCCCTCTTTTGGACCCATTTAAGGTCGGTAAGATTTAAACAGGCTCGCGGTAAAGCTTCCTCGACCACAAAATAATATTCACTGGTTGGAATTATCGTTTTATGAAAGGCCAATAAACACCCTAAAAATATGGCGTACGATTCGTTTTTAAAACCGTCGATATTTTTTTAAGTTTAGTTTGTAAGAATATTTTTCAAAGATTTGAAAGAATTTAAAGTGATTTCGGATTACGAGAGTTTTTCAGGGATTTTAAGGAATTTCCAAAAGATTTTAAAGAATTTCAAAGGGTATTAAAATTTTTTAGTGATTTTCGAAAGATTTTAAGGAATTTCAAGGGATTCCTAAATACTTTGTGTGATTTAAGAGGTTTTTAGGAATTTTAAGTAATTACAAGAGATTTGTATAAGGAAGTTTAGGTATTGCAAAGAATTTTAAGGAATTTTAAAGTTCCTTGAAAAATTTTTAAGGATTTAAAGAGATTTTTATGATTTTATAAAGATTTTGGAATTATAAAGGATTTTAAGAAGCTTGTAAAAATTGTAAGCAATTTTGATATTTTAAAAATGATTTTATTTCCACTACATTTTTTTAATATTATTTTTATATTATAAAATTATCCCTTGTAATTCCTTTAAATTTCTAGAAACCTCTTAAAATCTTTTTAAATTATTGAAAATCTCTGCAAATCATAAATCCAAAAAATTTGAAAGAATGCCTGGAAATTCTTTATAATCCTTGGAAATTTTCTAAAAAATGTTAAATATACTATAAAATGTATGTATATATAATACGACATAATACGACATGTAGCCACCCTGAAAAATTACTTTATCTGACATCGAACAGATTTTCAAATATTCCATTCAATTTCAAAAGATTTCAAACGTTTTCAGGAATTTAAAAAAAATTTAATGAATGAATGAAATATGTAAAATTTTACGTCTTCTATACAGCGCGTATAAATTTAATAACCTGTGATGTAACAAACTATTTATAATCACAGAAATGAATTAGGCACATAATAAATTAAACAAGCAGTAAAATGATGTAAAAAATGATAATAAAAACGTTACTTGCTAATCTGGATCTTGTTTAGTATATAAAGCAATTGAATTTATGAAAAAATTATCATTCGTCGTGAGTCATTCATAAGTTTTTATTTTTCGAAAAAATGTAGGTTCCAACTGGTACTCTACTTCTCTACGTCGTGGGTTTCTTAAGTTTTCTTCGTAAGTATAATTGAACAATAAGTAAATATTGTATACTGTCCAACTTTTGTTAATACTCATTGATCGTATATAATTAATAGTCTAATATTGACTAATTATTCAATTAATTGTTAAAATGACGAAAAGCTATTATTTTAGTCTACAAAAACTTTAAACTTCCACTTTCTTGTTACAGAATTGAGCTCAGGAATTGATAGCGGAATTGCAAATTATAGATTTGATACAAATATAGAACGGTACTACTATAATGGAGAAGTAGGTGCAAGTATAGTATTGCCAAATTTGGCAAGATATATATCAATCTCAAATGCACGAATTACGGCAGCTTATAATCTGAGTACTCGCATTGCACATGTATCGCAGGAAGGACCAGATGGTACTATACACCGTTTTGCTGTGCCTCCTCCCGAAATAATTGCTGATCTACGTAGGCCTAGGAGAAGACCATCAGGTCCATAAATGAAATAAAAAAATATTTTATGTGTGTAAACGGTACACCTGATATACATAAATAAAAACTTTATTCATTGAAAATCCCTAGAAGTTGCTTGAAACTATTTTCAATCCTTTGAAATCATTTGAAATATCAATAATATTCATCAAGTCCAACAAATGTTAAAGTTTCTACTTTCTTGAGAAAAAATTTGCTTTGAAAATAAACTATACAATCCTTATAACCATATAGCAAGTGGTGATTCTTCTTTTTCCCTGGTACTGGTTAAACCACGAACAAGCAATCCCGCAGGTTCTACACATTCCTCTCTATTCTGTCGAAATGCCCCTGGCAGTTCAGATCTTCAGGAAGGCTAAACTGAAGACGTTTTACGAGCTCATTAAAAGTATCATAATAAACTGCAAAACATGTGTTTGCTGATAGATTTGTGACACAGGACCTTCATTAATTTAATTTGTTGCAGATACGACCACTTTTTTTAGGGATGAGCTTGTATTTCTAATTGAGGAATCTCAATTTTGGGATATTAAAGTCGAATGGAAAAATTTGGTACTTCCAATTGTAGATTTTTCGCGTTTTGCAACTTTCAACCGTAACTAATTAAAAATTGTTCCTTTTTTCATTTGATATCGTTTCCTCAAATTTTTAAGCCTGAAAATCTGGAACAGCCTTAACTAAAATGTATAATGACTATATAAAAAAAATTCTGAATGTAATTATTACCCACATATAATAAATTCATTCATAAAAATTATCTACGTTTTACAGTTTTGGAATATTTATATGTATATATATGGGTGATTCCATATTATATCTACAACTGAAAAATAAAGTCGCCTGGAATATTTTTTTTTTCGTATTTTCTTGTTAGATACAAAAAAATAGATACTTATTTTTTTATTTCAACATGATATGCAAACTTTTCAAGTTACAAGTGTTTAAACATCTGGAGTAGAAAACATTAAGGATTTTTAACAATCTTCCACATCGTAAACCATTTCTTATAAAACAATGAAATCACCCATATTATATTATTATACAATAGAATATAGATTGCTACATGCCTTACACCTGACATACATTTCCAAATTGGTCTCATTTCCAATAATAGCTCAATTATACATCGAAATCTACAATAGCAAATAATAATAACCTACAACCCTAAATTTTTCACGCTCAACTCACTCGACAGCAAAGGGCAACCTGAAATTCCACAGGTCTCAGATATCTATTTCCGGCAAGTAAATACTTGCCTATTAGCCGTCATTAGGACCTAAATAAATCATCCGCCTGTACTGCCGTTTCCCTTTTACTCATTTTAGTGGCTGAGGCACTTTGCGGTAAAGTGCAAGATTTTTTAGGGGTGTGTTGAATGAACCCTCAGTGTGAAATGCGCTTAAATTGTTCTGCATGTTTAAAATATTTGGAATTTAAAAAAATATTTTATGTGATTTCAGAAGATTTTAAGGTATTTCAAAAGAATTCAAGGACTTGTGATATTTTACTATAAGAGTAATTTAGTTGCACCAACTTTTTTTACGACAACTCTTAAAATTCATTGAAATTTTTTGAAATTACTAAAAACATCTTAAAACTCGACGAAAACATTTCAAATTTGATAATATTTCATTCAAAATCATTACAAATCTTTTAAATTCCTCAGAAAACTACAAAATCTTTTAAAATTCTTAAAAAATCTCTTCAAATTTCCTGTAATCCTTCAAAATTTCACAAAATCTTTTAAAAATCTCTTGAATTATTTCAGAATTCAACGAGGGACTTTAATATCTCATAAAATGCGTCAAAATCTTTTTTTAATTATTGGAAACTGATTGAAATCCCTTAAAATTAGCTAAAATCTTTCGAAATTTCTAGGATCATTTTTAAATTTCTTAAAATTTCGCTATAATATTAAAATCCTATAAAATGTTATAAATTCTTTAAAATCTATTAAAATTCCATGAAATCCTGTCCAATTTCACAAAATCTTCTATGAATCATAAAAATATCGTGAAATTCTTTAAAATTCGATAAGGAACTTTGAAATTCCTTAAAATACATTAAAATCTTTAATAAAATTTTTTGAAACAAAAACCTAATAAAATCCTTTAAAAATAAATAATAATTTTTGTTTGTTTTAATTATACGAGGAATATTTAATATCTTTAAAATCATTTTAAAGATTTTCAAAAAAATCCCTTAAAATCACTTAAAATCAAAATGTATTAAAATTATATACAATTCCAAGAGAATATTTTATAATCCCTTTAAATTTCTAAAAAATCTTCCAAGTTTCTTAAAATCCTTTATAATTCTATTAAATACAGTTAAATCATTTCAAATACATAAAAATCTCTTTAAATTTTGTAAAATTTCACAAAGTCTTTTAGAAATCTTAAAAATCATATGAAATCATTTAGACTTTCACGAGGAACATTAAAATCTCTTAAAATTACTTTAAAAAATTAAAATGTCTTAAAACTCTAAAAAGTTTTTTAAAATCCTTTAAACTTCCACAAGGAACTTTAAAATTCCTTAAAATTTCGTGAAGTCTTTTAAAAGTCCACTTAATTTTAATATTATACAAATCTCTTGTAATTCCTCTAAATTTCTAGAAACCCCTTAAAATCTTTTTCAATTTAACATATGTTACTAACCATATGAGCAAGTTTTTAAACCCGGGCTTTTTTCTATAATTTTTACATTTTCAAAAAAATTTTAGTCAATATCCATCCGTGTTCACGTTCTTGACGGATGTTGACTATAATTTTTTTGAAAATGTAAAAATTGTAGAAAAAAACCCGGGTTTAAAAACTTGCTCATATGGTTAGTAACACATGCCCTTAAAATTACTTTAAAAAATCGAAATTTCTTAAAATTCGTACAAGCTTTTTAAAATCCTTTATTCCACAGGGAACTTTAAAATTCCTTAAAATTTCATGTCATTTGTTTAATATTATACAAATCTCTTGTAATTCCTTTAAATTTCTAGAAATCTCTTAAAATCTTTTTCAATTATTATAAACCTCTTGAAATCATTAGAAATCTAAAAAATTTGAAAGAATGCCTGGAAATTCTTTATCATCCTTCGAAATTCTTGGGAACTATAAAGGGAACTATAACGTGTATATATACACAATATATATACGACAAAAATTACATAATTAGCATAAATATCAGTTTCTATTTTCCCTGAAAACTATTCGCGTTTCCCTGACATTTTCCTGACTTCCCTGATTTCCCTGACATGTAGCCACCCTGTAAAATCTACATTAAGATCTATTCAGACCACGCTGAAAAATGACTTTCTCTGATATCAAACAGATTTTCAAATATTCCATTCAATTTCAAAATTCAAAAATTTCCGGGAATTAAAAAAAGATTTAATGGATGAAAGAAAAAAAATGTTACCTGTTCTCTGTGTATAATGATACAGTGAATATAAATCTGATAACCTGTGCGTCACAAATTATGCATAAGCACAGAAAGGAATTAAGCCCTAATAAATGAAAAAAGCAGTAAAATTATTGCGTGTCTGATAACAAAAACCTTAATTGCCAATCCGGATCTTGGTTAATATATAAAGCAATTGAATTTATCAAAAAATTATCAGTCATCGTGAATCAAGCATAAATTTTTATTTTTCGAGAAAATGAAGGTTCCTACTGGCACTCTACTCCTCTACGTCGTGGGTTTCTTAGGTTGTCTTCGTAAGTATAATTGAACAATAAGTAAATATTGCGTACTCTCAAACTTTTGTTAACCCATTAACGTCCAGCCGGACACATTTTGTACACCTCTCTTCCCGCGCTCACAGCTATTGCATTTCGAGCAAAAAAAATCTAAAAAATGTATACTTATAGTTTGAAGTGTGCTCTTTCCGGTGGTATCACTCAAATTCTCGAAAAAAATTTTTTTTGTTCGAAAAATGCAGTTTGAAACAAAAAAAAACATGATTTTCGAAGGAATTTTTTTTAATCGACTATTCAAAGATTTACAGGTTTAGAATCATCTTGGAACCGGTCTAGATCGTGGACGCGATGTCTGAATTTAAAGAATATGAGGTTGTGAAGTTATTTTGAACAATTAGAAACTTCAAAATGGCGCCCGAATTACAAAATTTTTGCCAGAAAATTCATGAATTTTTTTCTCAGAAACGAAGCACTTTAAAAAAAAATTATAAAGAACAAAAAATGCTTAGAATTGATCAAAGAATACACCTGATTTTTTCCAAAACGATTTGTGTAATTTTTTAGTTTTGTTAATTGCTAATTTTTTATAAATTGAAAAAATCGCTCGAATCGTTTTGAAAAAATTCAAGGGTGTTACCTGTTCAATTCTAAGCACTTTTTGTTCTTTGTAATTTTTTAGTAAAGTCTTTCGTTTTTGAGAAAAAAAATCGAAAATAATTGGAATTTTTCCAAAATGCTGACATTTTGGAATTTTTTTCTCAGAAACGAAGCATTTTACGAGAAAATTACTAAGAATAAGAATTGTTTAGAATTAGCCGAAGAATACAGCAGACTTTTTTCAAAACGATTCAAGTGATTTTTTCGTTTTGCAAATTGCAAATTTTTGATAAATTGCAAAAATCGCTCGAATCGTTTTGTAAAAATTCAGGTATATTCGCTGGTCAATTCTAAGCACTTTTTGTTCTTTTTAATTTTTTTTTAAAGTGTTTCGTTTCTGAGAAAAATATTCATGAATTTTCTGGCAAAAATTTTGCAATTCGGGCGCCATTTTTAAGTTTCTAATTGTTCAAAATGACTTCACAACCTCATTTTCTTTAAATTCAGACATCGCGTCCACGATCTACACCGGTTACAAGATGATTCCAACCCTGTAAATCTTGGAAAACTCAATTTAAAAAAAAAATTCCTTCAAAAATCATGTTTTTTTTGTTTCAAACTGCATTTTTCGAACAAACAAAAAATTTTTTCGAGAATTTGAGTGATACCACCGGAAAGAGCACACTTCAAACTATAAGTATACATTTTTTAGATTTTTTTTGCTCGAAATGCAATAGCTGTGAGCGCGGGAAGAGAGGTGTACAAAATGTGTCCGACTGGTCGTTAATGGGTTAATACTCATTGATCGTTCAAAATTGTTAAAATGATAGCATCTACTTTTTGGTACTACATCTTCCTAATTCTAAAATATCAATTATACATTTATACCTCGAATTTCTTCTTACAGAATTGAGCTTAGGAAGTGATAGGGGAATTGCGAATTTTATATTGGATTCAAATGTAGAACGGCACTACTATAATGGATATGTGGGTGAAAATATATTATTGCCGAATTACGCAACATATCTCGCAATCGCAACTGGACCAGTTACGGTAGCTTATAATCGAAGAACTCGCATTGCACATGTATCACAGGAAAGACCAGATGGTACTATACACCGTGTTGCTGTGCCTCCTCGCCAAATAATTACTGTTCCGCCTAGGACAGGACCATCAGGTTCATAAATTATGTAAAATAGTATATTGTGTTACAAGTGCGGAAAGTTGAACATTCCACGAGTGTGAAGTTTGTAACATGAGACGGTGGCGAACGCACGAGCCGAAGGCGAGTGCGTGCTAGTCGTAGTCGAGTGTTACAACCCGTGTAGAAATTTTGCTGTGGCCCCTGTCGGGCCCAGATCGGATGATTTCAAACCGGTGATGGAACACGGAACCCGACCGGGCCCAGATCTGGCTAAATCGAGCAAAGTCTGGCTCCGGTCTGGTTCCGCGTTCCATCACCGATCTGGGCCATGTTTGGGAATTTCTACACGGGAAACTTCACACGAGTGAATGTTCAACTTCACGCACATTTTCCGCATGCTTTATGGACACGGAATGTGGCCATTTCCATGCACGTGTTGCAAAAAATCATTTTATGTGTGTAAATTGTACACCTGATATACATAAATAAAAACTTTATTCATTGAAAATGACTTTTAAATTATTGAGACACGTAGACAAGTTCCGTTGTGATAAGCTTTCGTCAAGCAAAGTTTGTAAAGACATTCTTTTACACATATAGTTTTACTGCCTATTCTACACCTTGCAATTTCCAAATATATAAATAGAATACGATATAATTTAAATAACATAGACATCAAAGTTCTATAATTTTCAATACAACGAATTTATCCATATGTATATTTAGTGATGCATTCAAGCCAGATCTTGACTTTCCAAGATCTTGTCTCGATGTTTTCTTGTCATTTTCAAGCATTCTTAAGAATCTTGAAAAAATTATTAAATGGCGCTAATATATATGTTACCATGGTTACTTAAACATATTCACCCTACTTCATGTTGAAAAAAAGCAAGAATTCTCGAGTAAACCAAAAAAAACATATGACTGTTCAAGAATATTGGTTAAAAATATTCTCGAAATTTCGAGCGATATGAGCAAGAATCAAGATTTTCTTGTCTTGAGGTGCATTCACTATGTATATTTTATTTCTAAATAACCAGTATTTATTCCTTAATGCATAATGCATCAAAGTACAAGTTTCCTAAAGGGTTAATAATGATTTCCAAGTTATTCTTTCCAACCCTCGCATTACACCTGTGGCTGTCAAAAGGGTGAGCTCTCCCTTCTGCTTCCACCCTCATCATCCTAATAATTTTGTTTTCCAAATTAAAGGGGTGGAACTTGAGGACCTTTCTCATTTCTATTTTCTAATCCAGAATCGAAACTAATTCCCTCTTATAGAAAAAAGAGAAGAAATTGATATATCGCATCTGGAATCTTTATAGTATCCCAATACCTGTATAGATATAGGCATGAAATAAAATAATAGGTGGAGTTACATCACTCGTCATTCGTCAGGCAACAGGCAACAGCAGAAAACGAGCTCGTGCGAACAGCCTGTATAGTGTAGTCCTGTTTTCATCGTGCACCATATGCCGGTCCTGTCTGCCTGCTTGCCTCTTGCAAGCCTTAAACACACATGCATACATTTATAAGAAATGTAGATGAGTGTGTAGATTTAAGCATGCTTGCACGCATAACCTTCCACTTCTTTGGACATATGCGAGCTTATCTGGTACGCAAGAACGCTTCAAATACATTCCACACCAAGGGTTGACTCAATAGACCCCAAAAAAATCTTACACTTTATGGCCAAGTTACTAGCTGTACGAGATCTCAGGAGATTTTATAAAGAATTTTAGGGAATTTTTTAAGGAATTTCAAAATAATTCAGATAAGAGAAAGAAAAACTGGAGACTCCGAAAGCTCTGAAGTGAATTCTGAAACAGGGTGGGCCCACATGTCAGGGAAGTCATTTTAAGGCATTTCCAAAAGGTTTTTGAAGAATTTTAAAGGGTTTCCATAAATTTCTATAGTGATTTTCGAAAGATTTTAAGGGATTTCAAGGGATTTTCAAATACTTTGTGCGATGGCAGGGTGACCACATGTCAGGGAAGTCAGGGAAATGTCAGGGAAATGCGAGTTTTTGTCAGGGAAAATAGAAAATGATATTTATGTAAACTATGTTATTTTTCTCGTTTTATCCAAAGATTTCGAAGGGTTATAAATAATTTCTAGGTAATCTCTGAGATTCTCTAGGTTTCTAATGATTGCAAAACATTTTCAATAATTTTGCTTCCTCATAGAGGAAGCTTTGTAGTGGTGACAAAATCCAGTTTCCTAAAAAAGGTTTTTTTGAACATATTTCAAGGGCAATATATCTAATATGATCATCTGAAAAAATGTCCGGATGTGTGTGTGTGTGTGTGTATGTCACGATCCTGCAATTTCTTGAAAACGCGTAGAGATAAATTGATAAAATTTTACATAGTTATTCCACTACATACCTAGTTGAATTTCTTGCAATGGTTTAACAAAATATTTTATTTTACAAGTTTTATGT